>NMRB01003344.1:4318-16614 GCA_002633025.1 Notospermus geniculatus | reverse complement strand
TGGCCGTTTGAGGTGGATCGCTGATGAAATAAAGTGGAATTGTATTGTATCAGGATCGATTTACCGTCTGGCTGAACTTCGACTCCCTGGTCGGAAGTGACCTAATCCATGGCACAAAATGTAAGTCCTATTGTACAATCGGCTTATTCCAGCAATCGATGACCATGGATAGTCGTTCCTTCCGTGCTAAAAAGGTGAATTTTCCCTCAGACTCATGCGTTCATCATGCGTTTCATGGGCGCAGCCATGTTTAATCAGCCGTTGGCCAATCAGATTCGGATGCTCTGAGCTGGACACTCGCCACCTGGCGGTAACGAAAGTTTTGGCCTTTGCTACCAGACTCTCTCCTGTAAGAGAGAGAGGCTGGTGACGCGAGACTAGGAACATGGCGGATGGGCACTTGTTTGACCGCGCAGCTTATTTTTTTAAAACCTCACGTGCGCTGCTTTTAACGATCTAGTTCAGCTTTAAGTGAACAGCGCCCGCGCTTCCTGCCTATAGAATGGTAATGTTAAACCATATATGACGAAATTGAAGCAATAATTCAACAAACTTGCTTGATCCAGAAATATTACTGCAAAGTAGATGGTTTCGGCGTATCCTTTATCGGCCCCCTTGGAAGATATGTAGAAGAAATAGGTCAAGAGTGCCGGTGCCGGGACCATAAACACAACATAAAAGAGAGAAATTGACAATAATGAGATGGTAATACGGCTGTCCTGAGTCGATGACGTCACCTTTTTTGAGTTGACTTTCTTCCTTGCTTGATCAATGCCGAAGAGAATCCCGATATTTAGGAGGGTCATCAAGCAACACGGAATATAAATATGTACGACCTTGTCAAAGATAAATAGAACCAGTTTGGTAAAGGCATTAACGTCGTACCAACATACAGGAATGGAGGATTCGACGTAAATACGGTTCAGTACTATACGATGAATGCTTAGCCCTATCGAGCAGGTCCAGATAATTATGATCACAAGAACTCGTTTTCGTTGAGTCATTTCGACGCGCTTTAGTGGAAACCATACGACCAGCATTCTCTCCGCAGCAAACGCCACGATAGCCCAAGACGAGCCTATCTCAAAAGCATGTCGTGCAAAAGACATAAATTTGCAGAGTGGGTCCGAGTGCTCGTAGAAATTAAACCAGAAGCGGCCGTTTGTGATATACTTGAGTCCATGATGCGCCAAATCGGCTAAACCGAGGATGATAATAAACCCGGTGTCCGATATGGCAAGTGTGCAGAGGTAATGGATGGAAGCGTCCGCCTTTTTCCGCGTCCGAATGAATATCGCCAGCGATATTAGGTTCCCGGTTGTGCCGATGAGTAGAACGAACGGGAGAACGTAACCTTGCACGAATAAGTACGTGTTTTGAAGAGGGTTAAAGTGTACGTTGTTGGTAGCCTGGCTAAACATCTGTGGTTGCAGTGGCAGGATGGGATTATTCAGGTATCAAAAGAAGCAATGGAGATACTACGATACCGTCAAATCATCAGTCGGTCCTATGAAAATAGGGAGGTTTAGAAATTAAACGATAAACGTAAACTTTATGACAAAGTTATTTTTCATACCACACATTCACTAGATTTTACATTGCATTTTCGGTACAAAAATAACGTTGTCGTTTGAGTTAACGTTTACGTTTATCGTTTGATTTCTAAACCTCCCTATTGTTGGAGTGATGAATCACTAGAAATTGATCTCACTAAACTGCAGGTATCTGTACAAGAGTATGACGTAACAGACGGAATCAAAACAGCGAAGCATCGTTCATTACTTGCTTATAAAACAATGGCGAAATCGCATCTTCCTGTCAGCTCCAAATTCGAACCATCCACCGTTCCGTATACTGTTCTCTTCAATCAAAAATGATAGTGTCTATGCTACAGAATGATCACAAACTACAAGTTAACACTCAAGCCTCGGTTAACGGTTTAACTCAGCATTTTATTTTTACTTCATAGATGCTATATTTGCTTCTTGTTTACATTCGAACTTCTGATTCCTAAATACTTTATCGGGAACTGCATGTAGGTCCACGTGCATGCATGTAGGTACATTGCATTTTCGGTACAAAAATAACGTTGTCGTTTGAGTTAACGTTTACGTTTATCGTTTGATTTCTAAACCTCCCTATTGTTGGAGTGACGAATCACTAGAAATTGATCTCACTAAATTGCAGGTATCTGCACAAGAGTATGACGTAACAAACGGAATCAAAACACCGAAGCATCGTTCATTACTTGCTTATAAAACAATGGCGAAATCGCATCTTCCTGTCAGCCAAATTCGAACCATCCACCGTTCCGTATACAGCTCTCTTCAGTCAAAAATGATAGTGTCTATGCTACAGAATGATCACAAACTACAAGTTAACACTCAAACCTTGGTTAACGGTTTAACTCAGCATTTTATTTTTACATTGATGCTATATTTGCTTCTTGTTTACATTCGAACTTCTGATTCCTAAATACTTTATCAGCAACTGCATGTAGGTCCACGTGCATGCATGTAGGCCTATGTACACAGTCCTGGTCAATAAAGAATATCCAATTGGAAATGTCAATATTTCGAATACTACTGTGGCTATTATTGGTTCACAAGGTGACCCTTATTTTCAGCACTGTCTGGCTTGTATATGTATGTCTGGCAATATTTTCAGCTATATCTCTGTTGTTGAAGAAGCAATATGTTTGAAATTTGGCATGCAGTTAAATATTCTAGTGTGGTTCTTTTATTTTTGTGAGAATTTTCGAGCAGAAATGCTTTGAAATTGTTTTTTGAGGTGGTTTTTTTTTGGTGTATTTAGAGGATATCGGTTTCTGAACGATAATTTTTGTAGAAGATGGTGGAATATTATGGCGATTGTATATTTGATTTTATAATACATGTACTTAACAAGTTTGCCTGTTTTTTATGAGTTGGTGAAATGGCTTAAGTTGACGTTGACATTGAATTATACAGGCAGATTTTGAGGTTATCCTGCAACGGGGTCTCAATTTGGCGCGTAGGGCTGTTACTTTCTTCGCGGTGAGTGAGTGAAGCGGTCTACTGTTGTATGTACACCCTTAATCATAAGTAAACGCACAGCTAATAAACTTAAATATTTCGCAAAATCTTCAACGAATTAACTTTTGCTTTTTAGGGCAGGTATTTACGGCCTTAAGACACATTTTCAGACCAAAAATATCGTGAACTTGCTTGAGATGTATTTTTGACAAAAGTTTAAAATTTCTATAAAAAAGCGTGATTTTCAATCCCATATGTTTTAAAACTGAAACCAACGTCATTTTAAAGCTTTCCTGTTTCTATACACGAAGAAATTTTCAAAATTTCAATCGGAGCTTCCATATCGTAAATATGAAAAATTTATTCTAAAGTTTCAGTCGAAACTCCAGTCAGCAGTCCAAGTCTTATTTTATAGTCGACCTTTCCTTATTGTCACAAGATCAAGCTCACGAAATAATAAGTCCCAGCAGGCTGGGTAGATCTAAATGAGATGGAAGGAATAGCCCTGACTTGACTGGAACTCACTCACCATTATGGAAAACCGAACGAAATTCATTTTGGAAAATGCTCTGTAACTTTTGTTCACCACCGAATTTTTTAAACCTGAAAAAGGCATTTTGCTGGGAAACAAACAAAAGTGACGTTGGTTTCGTTCCGATGAAATGACCGATAAAAAATCACACTTTTTTATGGGAATTTCAAACTTTTGCCAGAAATGCATTTTATCAAAAATCAAGGTAATTTTTGTCTCAAAATGTGTCTCAAGGTCCTAAATATCTGCCATAAATAAAGTTAATCCACTGAATATTTTGGGAAAATTTTGGGAAATATTTAAGTTTTTTACCTGTGCATTTACAAAGATTAAGTTTGTACGCCGCAGTGCGCAGGTAGTAGATCGATGTATTGCATAATGTTACTGCACTAATTATGCTGCTCTCTCCCGTGGATAGGAGTCCTGTTAATCACTGGTTGTTGTGTATCCGCCATCATGTGTTTTTATATGCCAATACACGGCTGCTGAAGCCTGGGGGAATGAGGCTGAGTGCCACCCCTGAAGTCACCTTGTGAATCCTGTCGCCGGGAGGCTTGTTATCAACTAAACTGCATATGAAAGGAACTTTTGTTGGCACCATTTCTGCGATTTAGATCGATTTGACTGTTCATTTGTTAACTAGTCATTTGTTAACACGGTCATTTCAACAAAATCCCTCCAGTCGACAAAAGCCGTACTTTAGTGAGCGGTGGACAATTAGCCGTGGTTACACTACATAAAATTCCCGGGTTTTTTTTTGCGGTCACACGTATGAATTGCCGGGCTTCAAGAAACCCGTGTCCGAAAAACACGGGTTTTTGAGACACGGCATGTTCGCCGTGCTTTTCGAAATCCCCGTGTTTTCGTTAGTTCTTAGCACGGCTACAGATGGCGCAGCCATTAAGTGACGTCGTTTTCCCGCCTCCAACAATGTGTGCCAATACAGAATAGACCGAAGAGTCAGTGCATGCAGCGCCACCTGTCGCCGGGCTACTTAACTACAATGTAGTAGTGTGACCTCTCGCCGGGCTTTTCGTACACACGGGTTTGGCACGGGTCTGGAAAAACACGGGTATTTTCAACAGGTGTAACCGTAGCTTATGGATCCACTTCTCCTGAACGTAACTGCCTATCAAAACATCGGGCCAGGAGTGCACAAGTGGTGAACTCGATGACGAAAACACCTTATTATCATATGAATACCTTAGAACAAAGCATGCTCGCTACCGCAGGAGATAGCAGTGCCCCCGTGAAAAAGCCCTATTGAAATCTGATGCTTTTGCCTATCGATTAGTATTCATTCGTTTCGTAAAATCAAAAATGAAATCGATATTTCAGTGTTGTGTCCAAAAAAGCATTTCATTAAGAATAACATTGCGCTGTGAAGAAGGACAAGATCTTATGAAACAACAGTACCGCGGTACCATTGTAATTCTGTTCTATATTTCTTCTCAGTTTCAGACATGTTTTTTTTCATTGCTTCAAAAACCATTGAATCTACAGAGCTGCTGTTAGACTTTCGAGTTATCTTTCTGTGTCATCTAATAACCGACTAAAAAGTATGACATGAATCAACTCATTTTTCAAATCGTTGGTCGAAGCTTTGCGTTGGTTTCACTTATCATTTGTACTATGGTTTTTGAGTCGCCATGCATTACGGTGCGTGCGGTCATGATATCAACTGAGAGCCTATTTGGATCATGATATCGTTGACTCGGGCCACATAAAAAAAATAACTTGTTTCTCATCAGAACATTGGTGAAGAAAAGGTCCGTCAGGGCAATATTTTATAATTAAATTTCCAGGAATTTTACGGAGAAAGATAGACCAGGGCAATTTATAATTTATATTTTTGAAGAAAATATACATCAAAGTGCAACAGTTCGGGGTCATGAAGGTCGGCCTGGGAATGGGGAGACCACACACACACGGTAAATTCAGGCCTGTCACAACTGTTTACAACCTGTCAGTGTCAGGTTGCCAGAAGTGACTTTTTACACATCATTCTGCCGCGGAAAATGAGTTTTTTTATCTTTGAAAATGCAAATTTTTATTCAGCTGTGTTTATTTTGTCAGGCCGGCCCATTTATAATTTATATTTTGAAAATATAAAATATAAAAAAATATCCACCCGGCACGAAAAATCCGTCCGGCCGCTGATGAGAAACAAGTAATTTTTTTTACGTGGCCTGACGTCGTGGTTATCGTTCTTAAAGGGAATTAGTCGTCGCTGTCAAAAATGACACTGAGAATAATTTCGTGGCTCGCGAAATTCATCATGATTTCAAAATTACAAATTTCATATTTTAGCGGATAACATCCCTAGGTAAGCCTAGATTTGCAGTTGACCGTCTTCTAAATGATATTTAAGCCCAGGTCACACTGTGGCGATTTATGCCCGTTGTACACGGTAGGATTTTTTTGTACTAAAAATTATAAATGAGGCTCATGAAGGGTGATGTCGGTCAGAGGCTACCGATTGCCTTGCTGGAAGGCATTGTAACCACCCATTTAAGCCCCATTTATAATTTTTAGTACAAGACAAATCATACGTGTACAACGGGCATAAGGAGGGCGAACTAGAATGATATGGTCCATGGACCATGTGCTCACCCCTTTGGACAAAATAGTGTAATGACAAAGAGAGGCATGTTCATGGTCCATGGACCATTTCATTCTAGTTCGCGGGGATTCGCCCGTCGAAGTCGCCACAGTGTGACCTGGGCTTTAGTGGCGGCAAAGGCTTCCTGTACAGAGAGGTATACGGTATGCGATCACGCCGGTTGGGCTTCACAAAGGGTTTGCAACCGTGAAGCCATTATTAACCGGCCTGCCCGTATACCGTATACTTCTATGTACAGGAAACCAAAGCCACTGATGTGTGCAAATATGCACTTAAAGCTGACAGGTCAGATATACTCTCCGACTTGTATGCAAACATTTTTACGCTCAACCTCGGCAGACCACGAGGCTGCCGAAGTCGAGCGTTCGGTATTGTTCGTAATCTACACTAAACTTCCTACCTTGAAACACCCATTACACCCTGCACATACCAACTACGTCATCATTCACTCGCCTGATAACCGGAAGTGAAGGATCGAGAGCTCTCTGAATTATAGTCCAACACTCGAAACTTCGAAATGGAAGAAGGAAAATTTCCCGCCGAGTTAGTTAGTTTTTTTGACAAAAACGAAGTTTTTCTCCTAAAAAAGGTTTTTGTCATAAACCAACTTTTATAGAAAAAACTTTTCCCGTCATTAAACGTAGATTTTTATCAAAAAAACTTAGTTTTTGTCAACAAACCAACATTTTATGACTAAAAACCTGTTTTTTAGCATACAACCCCCATTTTATCGACAAAAATGTAAGTTTCCGCACTGAAATATCCAGTTATTCCATAAAAGTAAGCTTATCAGTCAAAAACCAAGTTTTTTAATAAAACCCGAGTTTTATGCCATAAAAAGTAGGTTTTTGATAAAAAAACTAGTTTTTATAGAAACCTGCCTTTTTAAACCTCGACCCCACTGACCAAGTTGATTTCGCCGGTACGAGGTTGGCAAAATCCATTCCCCAGTAGTGCTGTGCGTGCAACCATACACATCATGACCCACGGGCCCGATATTCCTATCCTCGTCTCATTATGATAACGAAATCGTATACAAAGGGACGAGGTGTTTATCACGAAACTTATATTTTCTACCAGGTAGAAAATATAAGTTTCGTGAAAAACCAGGTTTTTGTACGCCGTTTATCCAGCTATACAAGAAACTTTTAAAAATGTTAGACAAAAGTACTGGTTTTATTGAAGAAAAACTAAGTTTTTTCTATAAAATCAGGTTTTTAAAGCAGAAATGTGGCTATTTGTCTAGTTATTGCCCATAAACTAAGATTTTTAAACAAAAAACTAACTTTCTTACCGATGATTGAAAAACCAATATTTTTAGCGTAGAAAACTTGGTTTTATTGAAAAAAAACGGGTTTTTCGCATAAAATCCAGGTTTTATTGTAAAAATGTAAGTTTTATGTAAACAACTAGGTTTTTAAAGAGAAAAACTTAGTTTTTGCCCAAAAAACTATATTTTATCCAGAGAAACTAAGTTTTTTACCATAAAACTAGGTTTTATCGCAGAAATATAGGTTTCTTTAATAACTTGACAATCCGCTTGCCATAGGCGTTCGGCTGTATTCAGATACGGTACCATGACTAGCACGACCAGATTGCTTTGTGAATTGGGGGCTCTTTCAAAAAGCGACTTTAAGCTAATGGTACCTTTAACCAAGTGGAATATGCATTGCTTAAAGTCATTTTATGAAACAGGCCCCAGAATTTCCAAAATCATCATTTCACGATTTATACAGGTTAAAGATAATGTATCACGACTTCATACATTCAATGTTTGTAAACATGGATGTTTACGTTATGTTATTTTGGACTTTTGGAACATGCGAACCTACCAAATTGAATACTTTCGGTATCAAAAGAATTTCTAGAGGGGCATGCCGCCAATAAATTACTCATAAGACAAAGAAAGACTGGACATAAACAAACAAAACGTAAATAAGCAATGATTTTTGTGGCCCGCGAAAATACCCGTGATACATTATCTTTAACAGCTTGTAGGAGAGAATCAATTTGCATTAATTTTTCGCTCATAGCACAGCAAACGCGTGATACAAGGCAACGGCACCACGATTGCTTCGAAAGGTAAAGTGAAGGACGACAATGGCGGCCATAAAGACAACGTTTGCCGTGATACAAATCGTGGCTAGCTGCCAAATTGGACAGGCCATAATATCAGCAGTGAGCCCGTCGACACCGCCAGGTACATGTATGCAATCGTCTGGTGTTTTCAGGAAGTGGTGCACAATGGATGAAGAGATAGAAAAAATAAACTGGTCAAAAATTATTGAGTGCAGGGGAAGGCTTGGTCTTTTTAGAGAAAGGAGAAATTGGCAGTAGTTCAATCGAAAAATACCTTTTTGCTCAATTTTTACGCGTACATGTATTGATAATTCATAGACTAGGGGGTGCATAACCCTTTTTAATTTTTTGGGGGATCAGTTAAAACTAACTGCTGAAGATAGAATTACCAGGTAACTACTGCAAGCATGTCAACAAGGGAGATGTGCGATATCAGACAGTTCCGAAAATATAATTTGCAAACAAACCCCTGCTACATGTATCATGTGTATGGGGCCTTGCCACTGGACTCGTTTGACATTCCCTTCGTGTTTATTTTCAAACTTCATGAGCTTTAAAGGTATGTGATCATGATTTTTCCAGATCAGTCTATCATCATTTGGTGGCAACAGTACGTAAAAAACAGAGTTGCTCATGGCCTTTCTTCAGCCATATCTGTAGGCTCGACGGTAACGTTGGCTACGTCAACTCGTTGCGTTTCGGGAGGGTTTTATCATTTCGTGATTCAAGTGCCAACGTCGTGTCGGATCCTGTTGTGGGATCAATCAAGAGCGAGCGTGCCATCATAACGTTTATAAAGTTTCGTAAATTTGGTCCCACAACTATGGTCATTTTATTTGAAGTTATATTAGCAAATGGGTTTGGTTGTTGAGGAAACATAAACGTAGGATTTCACTTCTCATTTCAATAACTTTGTTTGGTCGCGGATTCAAAAAACTCACCAGGTGGGAATGGAAGTTACAGACTGCAGCAATTCCACTCTCGCTGCATGATCTGACACCACAAAACGTCACTTCGAGAACCCTGTCGCCATCATGCTGGTATGACGGCTAAACACGTAGACATTTTCTCCTCACACTCGACAGTTATTTAGTAAAGCTGTCGGGTGTGAGGAGAGGTCCACACTGCCCACTTCCAATTGTTATCAATGAATTATCACGAGTTTAAGTTGGGCAGTTTGGCGCCACGCAATGGGTATGGATCGACTTTAAGTGAACAACGCCCGTGCTTCCTGCCTATAGAATGGTAATGTTAAACCATATATGACGAAATTGAAGCAATAATTCAACAAACTTGCTTGATCCAGAAAAGTAACTGCAAAGTAGATGGTTTCGGCGTATCCTTTATCGGCACCTTTGGAAGATATGAAGAAGAAATAGGTCAAGAGTGCCGGGGCTGGGACCATAAAAACAACATAAAAGAGAGAAATAGACATTAATGAAATGGTAATACGGTTGTCCTGAGTCGACGACGTCACCTTTTTTGAGCTGACTTTCTTCCTTGCTTGATCAATGCCGAAGAGAATCCCGATATTTAGGAGGGTCATCAAGCAACATGGAATATAAATGTGTACGACCTTGTCAAAGATAAACAGAACCAGTTTGGTAAAGGCATTAACGTCGTACCAACATACAGGAATAGAGGATTCGACGTAAATACGGTTCAGTACTATACGATGAATGCTCAGCCCTATCGAGCAGGTCCAGATAAGGACGATTACAAGAACTCTTTTTCGTTGAGTCATTTCGACGCGCTTTAGTGGAAACCATACGACCAGCAATCTCTCCGCAGCAAACGCCACGATAGCCCAAGACGAGCCTATCTCAAAAGCATGTCGTGCGAAAGACATAAATTTGCACAGTGGGTCCGAGTGCTCGTAGAAATTAAACCAGAAGCGGCCATTTGTGATATACTTGAGTCCATGATGCGCCCAATCGGCTAAACCGAGGATGATAATAAACCCGGTGTCCGATATGGCAAGAGTGCAGAGGTAATGGATGGAAGCGTCCGCCTTTTTCCGCGTCCGAATGAATATCGCCAGCGATATTAGGTTCCCGGTTGTGCCGATGAGTAGAACGAACGGGAGAACGTAACCTTGCACGAATAAGTACGTGTTTTGAAGAGGGTTAAACTGTACGTTGTTGGTAGCCTGGCTAAACATCTTTAGTGACTGCAGTGGCAGGATGGGATTAGTCAAGTATGAAAAGAAGCAATAGAGATATACTACGATGCCGTCAAATCATCAGTCGGTCCTATGAAAATAGGGAGGTTTAGAAATTAAACGATAAACGTAAACTTTACGACAGTTATTTTTCTTACCACACATTCACTAGATTTTACATTGCATTTTCGGTACAAAAATAACGGTGTCGTTAACGTTTACGTTCGATTGATTTCTAAACCTCCCTATTGTTGGAGTGACGAATCACTAGAAATTGGTCTCACTAAACTGCAGGTATCTGCACAAGAATCAAAACAGCCAAGCATCGTTCATTACTTGCTTATAAAACAATGGCGAAATCGCATCTTCCTGTCAGCTCCAAATTCGAACCATCCACCGTTCCGTATACTGCTCTCTTAATTAAACATGATAGTGTCTATGCTACAGAATGATCACAAACTACAAGTTAACACTCAAGCCTTGGTTAACGGTTTTAATCAGCATCTTATTTTTACATTATAGATGCTATATTTGCTTCTTGTTTACATTCGAACTTCTGATTCCTAAATAGGGCCTACTGTATTCCCTGCAATAAGTGGCCGCTGCGGGAAACCGAATTCAGACGAGATCATTGATTATACATAGCCATATATTCTAATCCCTCGCTGAACAATAGGACCGGACTTTGATTTCAAGGGGACTTTGATTCCTGCCACACCTGTCTACATACGTCCGGCTCATCAAAAAACTTTATTTGGCCTTATCATGCCCACGATCATTTACAAAACTTCCCTCCAGTCGACAAAAGCCGTACTTTAGTGAGCGGTGTAGCCGTGGTTACAGTAGGCTACATAAAATCCCCGGCGTTTTTTGGGGTCACACCTATGAACTGCCGGGCTTCAAGAAACCCGTGTCTGAAAAACACGGATTTTTGAGACACGGCAAGCTCGCCGTGCTTTTCGAAATCCCCGTGTTTTCGTTATTTCTTAGCACGGCTACAGATGGCGCAGCCATTAAGTGACATCGTTTTCGCGCCTCCACCAATGTGTGCCAATACAGAAAAGACGGAAGAGTCAGTGCATGCAGCGCCACCTGTCGCCGGGCTACTTAACTACAATATAGTAGTGTGACCTCTCGCCGGGCTTTTCGTACACACGGGTTTGGCAAGGGCCTGGAAAAACACGGGTACATTTAACAGGTGTAACCGTAGCTTGTGGATCCAGGCCTCCTGGACGTAACTGCCCATCAAAACATCGGAGTGCACAAGTGGTGAACTCGATGACGAAAACACCTATTATCGTATGAATACCTTAGAACAAAGCATGCTCGCTACCCAGGAGAGCAGTGCCCCTGTGAAAAAGTCCTATTGAAATCTGATGCTTTATAGTTCCTATCGATCACTATTCATTCGTTTCGTAAAATCAAAAATGAAATCGATATTTCGGTGTTGTGTGCAAAAAAGTCTTTCATTAAGAATAACATTGCGTTTTGCTTCAAAAACCATTGAATCTACAGAGCTGCTGTCAGACTTTCGAGTTATCTTTCTGTGTCATCTGATAACCGACTAAAAATATGACATGAATCAACTCATTTTTCAAATCGTTGGTCGAAGCTTTGCGTTGGTTTCACTTTTCATTTGTGCTAAGGTTTTTGAGTCACCAAGCATTACGGTGCAAGCAGTCATGATATCACCTGAGAGCTTATTTGGATCATGATACCGTTGACTCGTCGTGGTTATCGTTCTTAAAGGGAATTAGTCGTCACTCTGGGTCAAGCCATTCCTTAGTTATAGCAAAATACAGAATAGCACAAAATTGACACACAAAATGATAATAAGCAAAAAGTCAATCTCCAGAATTCACGAATTTTCGACCCCAACCGGGGTCT
>NMRB01003343.1:46007-60461 GCA_002633025.1 Notospermus geniculatus | reverse complement strand
CCACATCACAACTTGAACTGGGTGATCACGTGATCTACTCCGCCACGAAAGTAGATCCTAGGAAAATAGTGATACGAGGCTTATTTCGTGCAGACTTTGCAAATAATTGACTGATTTTTCATTTCTGATGAGAACTTGCCATAGACATGACATTGTTGAGAAGAAAAGGACGATATTTGGATTATGACCCCGGCAGCTGTCAAGCTGTGTGGCAGAGTCGGAGGGGCAGACTGAGTGCTGTAGGCCTAGTGTGTGACGACGCACCAACGCAGCTGTCAGTGGCTAGTATGACAAGTACAGCATATCTAGGCCTATGTATGTCATAATCATGACGGATAATGTGATACCCACACACGGAGACATCCTTGGTAGTAGGCCTATCTCATAAGATTCTGATATTTGTACACTCGAAGCGAGGGATCGACCGCCATCTTGAAAATGGAACTAGTAGTCCTGAAGTATCCCATGATTCCTTGAGCGCGCGGTGACAGATCGGTGCGAGGTACGATGCGCCATCTGTCGTGACAATGGGGCAGATCATCCAGGACATTGGCCATGTAGGTGGCTGTTGAAGGTGGGTACCTGGGGGGGGGTCGGGTCTGGGGGTTCTTAGCCAGAAAACTGTTAATCTTAATGCTGCGTGATGTGATTTTTGGTCAATTTGAATGAAAAATCCTCGGCTACCAAGGGCCAGTCTGGAACCCCCCTCAATCTGTGCCTGTCTTTTTTCATTCTTCTGTTGATGACCCTACATACTGGTACATCATTTTTTTGGGAAGGTTGATGATGATCCACTGCAGAAAAACAATGACGACGAAGCCACTCGTCTAAAAGCCAAAACTGACCCCCAACCACAAGACCCTATTACGGTGGGTATTTCCATATTGAGAATGTGTCAGGATTTTGGGCCAAGTTCTTTCAGAAGAGGGAATGCGGATTTCTACGGCAGGGAGCAGAATGCATGCGGTTTTGTGTTATACAGTAGAACTCGCATATAACGGCCTCGCATAAACCGGACACTCGCCTATAACGTAGCGATTCTTGAAGTCACGGTTCCGTCTAGCAATGCAAGGCCATACGCATGCGGCATATAACGGACTTCGCATATATTATAAAGGGCCTGTCACACTAAAGTAGTTCTCAAAAACGTCCTGCCCCGTCCTAAAAAATCGTAAAACGGGCTTGAACGTGTTCAGACCTTTGCCAAATAATGCCTCGACGTTATGGAGCACTCTTCCCCTCTATGAAGTTTGTAAAAAGAATGTAAAAAGTTGCCACTACATCCACTCCGCTCGCACACAGTTTGAGCCTGTTCAGCAAAATTTTCAAGGACGTATTGAGAACTAGCTCAGTGTGATTGGGGCATAACGGACGGAAATTGCTGGTCCCAATCAGTACATTGTATGCGAGTTCTACTGTACTTTGAGACATGGATGATGGTAGTGCTCCTTGAATTGAAAATCCAGAAAAACTTTGTAAATTCTCAAAGACATCGTGCACAATGTTGTACCCGGTACAACATTTTCAACAAACCATTTATAAAAATCCCCAGCAATAGCACGACGCAAAACATAATCCATTTAGCAGGAAATTGTAGGAAAGAATGGAACGAGAACCAGCACGAAGAACCGGCAGGATGCCAGCTTTACACCTTGCCTCTGCCTCTGCTGCTGTTTAGCACAATTCATCAGTCAGGGAAACTTGTTTACAAATCATCACATATAAACGTAGATGTTCATTCACTGGATGAAGTTTCCTACAACAAATCCAGATTTCATTGTTCAAACTCTTATTTCTTATCCAAGGTTTAGTCAGGTGGTGGCTTTAAAAACCAGGGACATATTTTGCGGTTTTTCAGTTTTTGTCTGACTTGGATGGTGTATTTCAGTGTCCACCACCAGGGATAAGAAATCATTTTTAGGCTTAAAAGACACACGTTCTAGACTTTCATTTTCTCTTTAGTGAATCTTATTAGCACTTTACAGGGCCGTTTACTGGTAGACAAAAATCCACATGCGATCCAATCGAATCTGATTGTGGTTCAAAAATCTTATGTGTAAACGCTATCCAATGCGGTCCAATGTGGATTTAAAATGAACTACCAATTTTGCTGGCCCCGAATCCACATTCACCCCATTAGACCACACTGGACCACATACGACCAGATTAAAAGTCTCATCTAAACGCAAATGAGACCCGAATCCGGATTCATCCTACATGTACCTGCGCGCATTTATGTGGTTTTCTTCCTCACTGACTGCACTCGCTGTGGAGAGTTCCACAAGGGTAATTTGAAGTCGGAATGTGACCAGATTAACATGCGTGTGTAAACGCTACCCAAAAACTTGGAACACATCCGATCCAGAATGCAGGTTGATCGGATCAAATGGGGTTCCACGGCGAAGCAGACCACGCGAGAATATACGCGTGGGTTTGAACTTATAGTACACAGATGCCACCTATTTTTTCATGACGATTCAAGCTGTGATTGGCCATGCTTGGTGAACCGCATCTCTCGAACAATGAGCCTCTAGTATAGGTGTCACCTCTGCTCTACATTAAAGTCATCATGTGACCAAATGGCGCTTCCCATTGGATCGAATCTGAAAATCATGTGGTTTTTTGGCTTGGTCGACTTCAGATTGATAAGTGGACAGCAGATCTGACTACGTTATGATTCATTCCCTCACATCACTGAAACCAACCAAAAACATGCTGCAACTGAAACAAAACTTGAGCCTTAAAGTGTTAAAACAACCTTGCGTTTACCTGCACTGATATAACCTAAAGAAGCCATGCATCATGAAGCAAGAACTAATGATTAAATCAGAATGATGTAAACTTCCTGTGAACCTGACGCTGACCCTGCCCCTGCCTCACGCTCTAATACAACATAGATATAGTATCAGCAATACTCTCACTCATCGAAAAGTAAACATGTAAACAAATTTACATGTAAGGATTTCAGCCAGGAAAAGACATGACGTGGATGGAAGGATCATTTTACAAGTTTCTGAAAACCTGCACCGCCATGACAGAGAAAGGAGAGTACAGATATTCCTACAATCCTTCGGAGAAGACCGACAAAGCTAAATACCCCGTACCCGGTATAGTCCAGGCTCGTTGGAGGCCCGTCGTCCGTGTCATCTTTCTGTGCCTCACTCTCAAGGGATTCCGAGTTGTCCTTGTGACAATAATCCTTGATTTTTGCACGTATTCCCATACGGAACTTAGCAGCCGAGAGGAGAAATGCCTTCTGTCCTGGTAGAAGGGGCATCGCTTACAAATTTAATCAGGAAGTTTCACTTTCGGAGAAAAATTCGGGACTGTCACCAGCACGAACGGATCAATAACCAAATGGCAAGAGTGTTATTGTAAGACGTCCTGCACTCGTCCACGTGACAGGCTTTGTATCTGTTCGTACATGGTGTAAAGCTCACATACAATACATGTAGGTCTCTAATAAAGCAATCATTAAAGCCCAAAATGCGAATGTCATACTTTTCAAGATTCAAATTACAATTTTCAAATTTCAATACAACATATCCAACATGTCGATATTTATGTTTTGAAACGTAAATCATTCAAGGTCTGATCACAAAATTCGTCCATTTCCACCAGCTGCACATGGAAGAAATCCACGAACACAAGAATGGACCTTTAACTCAAGAACTAAGGGAGCACATCATAAGATTTTGCAACATGACACCAGCAGTTATCAAAGGAACCCCTGTAATACACAAATACACTTGTTATATCATGGAAGTATTTCCATGGTGATATATATAACTTTTGTGTCTTTATGCCGAGGTGAATGGCACATACCGGTAACTAATATCTGACAAAAGGTTTTGTCAACTTGTCTTTGACACTTAGGTTATGAGGCCACATACACAAAAATCTATTCAAATCTATTCCATAGTGTATCAAAAGGTACACATACGAATGATATCTGACTATCATCAAAAGGATCGTGACAGTGTAAATGTCACATACTGACTTGGTAGGTAGGGGACTCTGCTTTGCTGAGGTGAGGATACATCTCACAGATGAAATAGAGGAGGCCCAGTGCAGATTGCAAGGGGACATTCTAACATGTGAAATGGAACCATGAATCGACGAAAAAGGACTCGACACCAGTTCCATGGACCCAGTTTTACCCACGAATGGTTAACATGTATCCCAAAAGACTTTTACCTCAATCAATCAGTGGATATAATGACGGAACTACACAAAGACTACTGGGATAGTATCACAATCACAAGGTGAGGAGAGATTCTGATTTTGTTGAGGACAAAATTTACCAACACCTGACCGAAAAGGAAGAACATTTGTAGCATTCATAAACACTAGCTAAGGTTACACCTGTTGAAAATACCCGTGTTTTTCCAGACCCGTGTCAAACCCGTGTGTATGAAAATCCCGGCGAGTGGTCACACTGCTACATTGTAGTTAAGTAGCACGGCGACAGGGGCGCTGCATGCACTGACTCTTTGGTCATATTTCTGTATCGACACACATTGTTGGAGGCGCAAAAAACGATGTCACTTATTAATGGCTGCACCATCTGTAGCCGTGCGAAAGTACTAACGTAAACACGGGGATTACAAAAAGCACGGCGAGCTTTGTTTTTCAGACACGGGTTTCTCGAAGCCCAGCAATCCAAAGGTGTGATCGCAAAAAACCCGGGGATTTCATGTAGTGTAACCACGGTTATTGATTGGGAAAATGTTCAAGGGCTGAAATTCAATGGCGCATGACTGACTGCAGATTGAAAACTGACAACTGACATGTAAGTAGAGAGTCTGTGGGACCTCAGCTTCCAATTGTGACCAGGCCTTGCCGTTTGACGGGCGCGAATTTGCATGCACCTCGCAAACAATAGAATTTCTATTGTTTGAGAGGTGCATGCAAAATCGCGCCCCTCAAACGACAAGGCCTGTGTGACAGTGTTCTCCACACCAGTAGTTAAAAAATTGGCGGTCCGCCCCTCTTTAAAATACCGACGGCAAAATCCGCCCCTCTTAAAAACGGCCCCCCCCCCCACTTAAAAATTCGTCCGCCCTACTATTTATGATTTAGATCGCTCAATTATGCATCTCAGATGCTCAGAAAATGCATCTCAGAGCACCTAAGATCCAAATTTCAGTGGGGGAGGGCCCCAGACCCCCCGCCAGAAGGCGCCTCACACGGTACCTTCGGCACACCACCCACAGCCGCCCCTCTTAGACCAAAACCCGTGGAGAACACTGTGTGAATAACTCACGCAATAGGTAAAGATTACACAATGGTAAAATCAGAACTCCCACACAGTAGCAGACACTTCTATTACCACTACCTAAAACTAGAAGCTGTGAACAAATTGAAATGGAAATCGTAACTGCATGCATCATGAAATCTATATATAAACATCAACACAACCATAACATGAAACAAAAAACAAATAACCACAAAGTCTTAAATCAAACCTGGTCTGACTTTGGGCCATAGTTGTATCTCTCATTCACTTCTTGTTTTTGATCTGCAGAATTGGATGGGTGATATGATATGTTGATACTACATGTATTGACAAGTTGGAAGGAGTCTGAAAAAGGCCCTGGTTGAGATCAAGATTCATCAGTCAGGTCACTTTGTGAGCCTTGGTCAGTGGAAGAGATAATTACTCTGGCAAAAAACAGCTTACGATCCGATCTAGGCCTATTTTGATTCGAGACCCTTGTTTAAGACCCCCCGCACTCACTGCCTTACTTTGACCACAGCCTGCCCTTGGATGGCATACTGAGGTAGTGGTTGTTAGTGCTTGCTCTGTCATCACCGGACTGAACGTTTTTGAATTGTTAAAAATGTCCTTTTGGAATATTATTAGTCCTTGGAGGAATTATACTAGCCATGTTCAATTTTAATTTTAAGAATTTTCCCAACAACCCAAGGCCGGGGTGGGGGTGGGTGGTGGCGGTTACAGTTTATCTCAATGTAGGCCTACATTGGTAATGTAGACCAGGCTATGTAGGCCTACATTAATGTAGAACTAGACTAGGCCTACCTAGGGTAGGGTAGGCTAGTAATAGGCCAAGTATTCATAGACCCAAACTATAACTGGTCCCGGTAGGCCTGCCATAGACACACCATCCATTATTGCATTGAGTTGGTGAGCACGTGATGGTGTAGGCCTACATTGACTTTCACATTATGTCATAAGACACATGTTTATTGTTTCATCATCATGCATTATTGGAGGTGATATATAGCCTACATGTATGATGTCGTATGATGTCATCAATCAGTGAGGACTCAAACTCCCGAAATGGAGAAATTCTCCGCTTCTGGAGATTTCTCCTCATCGGGAGAAATTTTTTTACTCCAAAGCAGAGAAATTCTCCCAATCGGGAGAACAATTTTCTTTAGAACCATTTGCGCAAGTATCTGCCCATTTGCGCATGCGTACAGTTTGCTAAACCGGAAGTGGGGGAAGCAAGGAACCCTTTGCAAAAAACCTGATGAAAATCCATACCATGTAAATTTAGTTTTTGGTCTGCAATTTTCATTTCCTGGCCCCAAAAACAATTGTTTCTGGTGTTATTTGTGGTCTGACCCTAAGGATGGCATGGTTTTCATGACGATTACTGTCGATTCTACGCCCCACATTTCTTCTATGATAAACTGTCATGACGGTAGAGCGTCTGCAAAATAGCGGTCACGTGACCACGGACTGGAAAATTTTCTCCCGACTGGGAGAATTCTCTGATAGTGGTGAATTTTCTAATTATTCTCCCGTTCGGGAGTTTGAGTCCTATGCCTACCTAAGTGATCATATCATCATGTCATCATCAGTTAGGCCTACATTACGGTAGGCAGGCCTTTCGATTGCTTCAAACTTGATACACCCTGTATTTTTTCCCTTAATTTGGGCACACCTGAAGTTTGCCACCGCGCCTTTCGATTGTTTCAAACTCGCTCATTGGTGATTCAGCTAAATGTGAATGTTGCTAAAATACATTTCTCTGGTATCTGATGCATTCCAGTTTTTATTTGTTTTTATTTCCATTCACTTTTAAGCAACCAGAAATAAAACACTGTTTGTGAGCTGCATTTTGTTATCTTGTATCACATTCACTTGATCAAAGCCATATCCCACTGGTTCAGTATGCACTTGTTTCTAAAGCATAAAATGCTGTTTTACATAGAACAAGGTACATGTATCTGTGGAAATGAATCCACAGAGAGTTCACAAAGAAGCATGGACATCTAGCCCACTGCCCCTTTAAGTTACCTCACAGACTGTCCCTTATTGAAAGTTGGGAAGGGAAGAGAACATTGAAATCCCAATTGGGAGGTGTACGAAAACTCAATTCGGTTATTACCTCCCGACCGGGAGTTTTTTGATTGGGAGGTCACCTCCCGATGCGGCAAAAGTTCCTGACTGCTAATTGACATGTTCACTTTCATTTTTTCAATTCAATCTGAACTTCAATTAATTTGACTCAGACCAGCAGACTGACTAGGCCTAGGCCTAGGCCGCCTGCATGCTCAGACATGTCAGAATCAGATCACTGATGAGATGAGATGCTGCATGCACATGATGCACTGCTCTGGTCTGCTGCAGCAGTGCACCGGTCATCCTAAATACCGTCCAGTGGCGTCCAGTGCCGTCCAATGCCGTCCAATGCTTTCTAAAACAATGTAATGAACTAAATTTTACTTTAAATGATGTATGTATTGTTTTTAAATAAAGTCTCCAAGTTTCAGCTGATTCGGATGAGAAATAAAGAAGTTATCCACATGCAAGTTTCCAAAGGCCAGAAGCCGTCCAGTGAGAACAGTGTCGGCCATGTTTGTTTCATGTGTTTGGGTCTGTGAGAAGGTGGTACGTATAAAATGTGGAATCTGGATATCTGACAGATTGGCATCTCGACACAATACCGTTGCTTCGCTGGTTTCCCTATGTTTATGACCCTTGGCAAGATACTGGCATCAACGAACGTATTGTCCAGTGTCAGTATCATAATGATATTGATAGATATTTTGACATATCGGGAAATCTGCCGCAGTAAGCAACTTGAAACTGGTATCACAACATCATAGCTCATCCACGGATGTTATTGCAACTGAAATTTTCTGTTTGCACCTGCTCGGTTGCATGATATTTGCTGATATCATGGTGAGATTTGATATTCAAATTTGATAACATGACATAAGTCAGAATCTCATGATGGTAGAAGCCTAAAACCTTCACCTATACCTAGGTTATCAAGGATGAGCGTTCAGATTACGCAATGACCTTGAAGGTCAAGGTCAAGGTCAAACAGTTCTAAAGCACAAATCTCCTCGGAATTTCACGAGAAAATGAATTACATTGTAGAAGCCTGAATTAACCTTCCCCGACAGGCTTATATCAGGGATCCTGTTCCAGTTACGCAATACTTCTCAATGTCAGAGGTCAAGGTCACAGTTAACTAGCTCTGAGTAGTAAACTTCTCATCGGAAACCATTGACATCGCTCCGATGTCCTGCTCTTGTTTCATGAGTCTTCATCTTGTGTAGTTTATCAGAGTTTGAAAATGTGAGGAGAACACCAAGCATGACATTATTGGCACCATATATTGTTGACCCAAGTTTGAAACTTGGAGACTTTATTTAAAAACAATACATACATCATTTAAAGTAAAATTTAGTTCATTACATTGTTTTAGAAAGCATTGGACGGCAATGGACGGCACTGGACGCCACTGGACGGTATTTAGGATGACCCGCAGTGCACTGTCCGTCCATGACAGTGTCACTCAGTGCAGAACTTAGGTTAGGCCCTATCTTCTTTCTTCGGCAAGCTTAGGGCTACACATAACGCATGAATGGAGGATGAAATCGGTTCTTACGATCGAATGCTTTCTTTTCTTTCCACCGTGGCTGACATTAGCGATGATCACCTCAACAATCGGGACCAAAACATGTTTTGACTTGTTGACTTTTCTTTTTCTCCCCAACCTGTCATCCACCATATTGAAATTGATATCTCGTTGCGACGAGAACTGTAAAAAACAGGCGGTGTTCATAACAATAAGTAATAAAATGGTATTGTCTTGTATTTATGGTATCATTTGGGGCGATTTGTATGAATATTTACGTGATTTACAAAAATAAATTCATTTTTTGAGGTACAATTGGTACCACGACTCTCCGCTAGGTGGATTTGGAGATAACTCGAGTTACGAGTCGACCACTGAGCCTAGAGGGCAGCACCGTACGGTTGCGAAATTTGCGATATTTCAGTCAACATAATATCATTTTTGTCCACCCTTGAGGTATATTTTTGAGATTGCAATGAAGCCAAAACAAATAACACATTAATCCCCTGTGAAATGATGATCAAGTCGGGCCTGACGAGGTGCAGGGCAAGGAAATGAGGGTGGAATGCCCCAACAGACACTGTATCCAGCGTTACAGCACAGGGCGTCCCAAAAAATCATAAAAAAAGATATTTCCATAGTAATAATTAGGAGCTGTCAGTGAGTTGATCAATAGGTGTCACTACAGCCTAATTAATTGCTTTATAGCGGACCCATTCATTCATTCTTGATCGAGCACCAATCACGTGGATTTTCCTAGAACTTTTCCGCTAGAACTTTGTTTGCGGCCATCTTTCATGTCTTTTGGCGTGGCAATGCGCGCGGCTGTCTGCTCCTATTACAGAATACAGAGTTTAGTGAATAACAGACACGCTGGCTGAGGACTCTGTGTCTGCTCTTCTTGATTGCGTCATTGTCCGGCCGTTCAAAAGAAGCCAATGATGGATAATTAGGAGGCTGCTGCTGGTGTTACAGGAAAGAAGCCAATGATGGATAATGGGGAACCCGCTCACCGACAGGTCGGCGCTGCGAGCGCTTGTACTGAAACGACGTCATTGACGTCATTTTAGGTGTCATTGATGTCATGTTAGGTGCTGACGTTGCATCATGAAAAAATTGCCTGTACATTTTTCTACAGGAAAAATGACACAAAAGACGTTGCTTTTATCGCCATTGTATCTCATTCATTTTAAGAAAAAAAGGAATGAGATTAAAAGAAAATTTCATCTGCTACAAGATGATGTAAGTTTTATTGTTGGGCGACCAGCACAAATTGTTTATTTTCACGCCAGAAATAAATGGAAATAACATTAGAAAAACAGAGACT
The DNA here is from genome assembly GCA_002633025.1 of Notospermus geniculatus. NCBI lineage: Eukaryota > Metazoa > Nemertea > Pilidiophora > Heteronemertea > Lineidae > Notospermus > Notospermus geniculatus. The sequence goes on along the minus strand of NMRB01003343.1, from coordinate 50,291 downwards.
AACGTCGTGACATTAGTGTGCGGGTTCCTCATTAGGTTGCTGCTGGTGTTATAGGCCTAGGGCATTAGATTAGGGACATCACTATTTCTCATTCATCAGGTTTGTCGCTGTGATCAGTTGCTTTCTTTTTTCTTTCAGTATTTGACTGGTTTTGGAAATGAGTTTGCATCAGAAGACCCAAGGTGTCCAGGAGCATTATCAAAAATACAAAACAATCCACAAAAATGTAACTATGGACTTTATGCTGAACAGCTGAGTGGCTCTGCTTTCACTAGTCCAAAGAACCAAAGAAGGTGAGTTCATGGCTTTGCTATTCAAAGTTGTTTTGATCAAATCTGCAGCAGGTTCTTTGGTATGACTCTGTATGTTATTTTCTAGATAGGTTATTTCATGAGTCTTCATGTTGTGCAGCTCATCAGAGATTGAAAATGTGAGGAGACGCCAAGCATGATGTTATTTGCACCATACATGTAGTTGAGCCAAGTATGAATCATTCATGTGAACTGTTTCAGTTGGTTGTACAGAATCCGACCGTCCGTCTGTCACACACCCTTCAAGAGGATCAGACAGGCTAACTTTACCAATGACTGGATTGATGATTTTCCAAACCCAAATCAGGTAAGGATAAGCCGTCATCTTGAACTTGCTTTTGTGAGATGAAATAATGCGGATTTGATGCTTAACCAAACATTGTCCGTCTCAGTGGCCTTTGCTTTGACTCTTTTTGCTTTGAAACCTGAGGCCACAATTATTTCATTCATTGGTTTACGGATCTGCCGCATTGTTTTTCCGATTTTGGAAAATAAAAATAATAAAAAAAATGGCATTATTTTTTGTCACTGCCTACAAACTGATTACCTGATCAATGAAAATAAAAAAGTAATAAAACAAACGCTTTATTATTTTACCGTCGTGCTGGACGAACCTTGCCCGACAAAAATAATTCACAGTGGTTGTAACATTCATTCCCGTTCTCACACATTGAGTGCACAAGCATTTTGAAATAGCGGAGCTACCAGAACATGCAGAAACTTGGATTGGTTTGACGCTAAAAATTGGCCGTAAAGTGTCATGAATTTTATATTTTGGTACATTTTTATTTTTTATAGCCACCTGTTACATGTACATGTTTGGACAAAATTAATCAAACAATTACAATTATTTTTATTTCTTCCGCCCTCCTGTCAAGGGTTTCCAGGAAAACCAAATGAAAAAATTATTTTTATTTTCCTCCCTCCTGTCAGGGATTTCCAGGGAAAAAATTCGTAAACCAACAAATAAAATAATCGTGGCCTGAGTGCTGATCTCAATGAATTCTGAAAATCAATGCTTTTTGCTTGTGTATATGTCATTAACTCAGCTGTCACATCTTCTTTCTCTTCTCTCCTTTCCCTATCAAACCAACCTTTCAATCATCCTTCTAATTAGGTTTCTGATGATCCTTTCAATGAAACGTCATCAGGAACTGAATCCAAAGACAAAACAGTCACCAAATGTAACCTTTTGAAGGACACTATTGCTGGTAACCTAAGGCAGGGTTCAGCCGGGACAAAAACGCCTGGTACCCAAAGAAAAATCCTTGCTAAGGCTCATTATTATGACCGGGGGACTGTACCAGCTGTAGAGCCAAAAGACCCCCCGAGGAACACAATGGGCAGAGATAAATTGAAAAACATATTCAGTAATAAAGACACCCAGACAAACTCAGCAAAGAAAGACAAGCTAAAAAATATAGTGCCCCAGGACCCCAGGGAAAATGTTGCAACTGAAGACACCCCAAAAACTGTAGCGGCCGAAACCCCCCTGAAATATCTTGTGACAAAAGAGAAAGTGAATGGTTCTGCTAACGAACCGATCACCAAAATTACAGCTGAAAAGACACCTGCTGAAAACGCTGGATACGAGTTTGTACTCGATCAAGTTGGTGTTTCTCAACCGAATGAGGTAAGAAATGAACATTTGATAATTAAAGTGTAACTCTTGTTGGGAAGTCAGTGCATGTCATTGAGCAAGGTATGATGGTGGTGGTGGTGGTGGAGGAGGATGGTGTTCTCAGTATTCCTGACACGGAGCAGGGATGTGCCCACGCCGGGCGGGTGCACCCGACACTCTCCCTCCCCGCCCGGCACTCAATCAAAAATCACCTAGTACCGCCCGGCACTCTTTTCACCCGACCCCTTTCATTGAAATAAATGCAGAATAAGTAATGCATTTGTTGACCCCTTCCTCATTCAAAGGGGCTGGAAGGTGAAAAATCAAAAACTCCAGTTCTGCGCCCGTAAGTCATACAGACTTCAAACTTGCAGGGATGATACATCATAGGGTGGAGACATCACTTTTGGGTAACATGGAATAATTGCATGGTTATGACCTAATTAAGTTAAACAATGGATTTTTCAGCTGCAGAAAAATCAGTGAAAATGATGTTATATTTTGGCAAGAACGGGTAGGCAGTTTAAGCAGGGACTTATCTTTGGATTAAAACCCTAAAATAAAAAAAAATATATTTGTTTTTATGAAAAAAGGGCTTTGAAGAAGACACCACTTTGGGTGTAAACCATGGATAGAAGACCCAAATATTCTTGCTATAATTAGCACACCATAACACTAACATAACACTTCACAGAATGTGGATCAGGCCTAGGAAAAGGGACAGGTCCATTCAATTGTTAGTCAATTTTTATCATGAGTGGTCTGTGACCAGAGGTGTTGGCAATCAGGGCTATTGTCACCTTTTCATTCATTGATTCACTAGCCTGGTCTCACCTAGTCTGAAAGGAAATGACTGGCAAAGATTACGCAACCCACCCCCATGGATGGTCAATAAAGCCCTATTCCCTAACTATTGAACTTGTCATCATAAGGTCAAGTCAGAAATGGATAAGCCTGGGTCACTGGAGTGTTTTTCTATTCATTTTTGTTATGGACATTCCAACCATTACTCAGATCCCCTCTTACAGGCGCAGAACTGGACTTTTTGATTTTTCACCTTCCAGCCCCTTTTCACACTCCAAACTTCACTTCCGGTTAATAGTCCACATATCCTCATATCCAGTGACCCACGCCATTATCATGATTAACTTACATGCACCAATCACTACAGGCCTCATAATCATGAGCGCGGGGACTCCTTCTGACGTAGCATAGGTGCAGAAAGCACGTGTTTGTTAGTGATGTAAGTGATCTACCTGCCGTATGACCAGTACTGATAATGGGATCGGCCTAGATGTCGGCAAGGACCTATTGAGTGTCAGCAACTTGTCACAAACACATGGGGGGAGCAGAGTGGTGTAATCACGACGAAATTTGTTTCATCGAATATGTGATTTCAGGGCTGGCTGAACTTGATTCCCCAATACAAGGAAATCGCATAATTTGTTGGTTCAGATTAAAAAGTTTTCCTTGGACTTGGAGTGCTCCAGAACCCCGTCGGCAACCGCCCACCACTTATTTTTCTGAGCACATCCCTGACGGAGAAGTATGATGGGAATTCATATGGAAAACCTACAACAGGATAACACTAACATGAATTTCTTGGTTTCTAAGGTGTCCTTTTCTCTTGGTGTCTGTCTTCGTTACTTATCCCTACTTTCACCCCTGATTTCATGTCTCATTGCAATGTCTGAAGTAGAATGGAATCTCTAAGAACAATCCAATGAATTGACCACCAAACATAGAGGATGACCAGCTGGAGATACCACAAATCTGGACGGCACACAGCCAACCCTGTGGTCAAATAATGTCTAGATGTCTTTAAACATCTCATATTGCCCAGGTTACAGAAAAGCACAAAATTGACACACAAAATGATAAAAAGCAAGAAGTCAATCTCCAGAATTCACGAATTTTCGACCCCAACCGGGGTCTTTTTCAAGTGGAACTTTACAATCTGAAACTCTAGAAAAGACTCTAGAAACTTTAGAAACTCTAGAAAAGTCTTTTCTAGAGTTTCAGATTGTAAAGTTCCACTTGAAAAAGACCCCGGTTGGGGTCGAAAATCCGTGAATTCTGGAGATTGACTTCATATTGCCCAGGGTTATATCTAGGATTTAAGAAGGGCACGGTGCAAACTTTGTAAAAAGGGCACTTCAACCTAGAAAAGGGCACTTTTCATTCGCGACATTTCTACTAACAGAATTTGAGAAGCTTGTCAGTTAAAAAGGTAACTCCAGTCAACAGCCAATTTAAGCCAGTTTCTAAGGTGATATGACCAAAAGGGACCATGACAGAGGGTCTGGAGGTACTAAAACCTCCAAAAAATGGGGGGCACGGTGCCCTCGGGGG
>NMRB01003343.1:18068-45966 GCA_002633025.1 Notospermus geniculatus | reverse complement strand
TAAAAAGGGCACAGTGGCGCCCCCTTTTAGTGCAACACCTGTCTAAAATGGCCTAGATATAACCCTGTTGCCAAATGCTGAAGAAGACGACCAACAGAGACGAAGTGTTTCCGGGCATGCCAGGCAGCTAATTTTTTTTCCTGAACCTTTCAGCAATTGTATTGCGGACTTAGAGTATTTTCAGTAAAAAGAAAAGCGCGGGAGAAGAAGCAGTGGAAAAAATCCGGCCCTAGCCGAGACTCGATCCAGGGATCTGTGGTATGCAAGCCGAACGCTCTAACCACTGGGCTACCGAGGCACCCGGCAGCGAGGGGGTTGAATCTAGGTGTTATAGAATAAATCTAATATAATACCCATATAATGCTAACCCTTACATAAACCTTTTCTTTTCTAGCCCTAGCCCTAACCCTAACCGTAATCCCTACCCTATCCCTAAACCTTACCCCCACGACCCAATTATCCCCCCACGCGCGTTGAAAAAGTGTTTTACTCCAAAAGAAGCGGTTCATAAGAAGACCGGAATACACCGGAATCCGCCGGAATACACCGAAATACTGCCGAAAACACAATACAAAAGGTTTATTTTCACTCTTATGCTGTAGCTATGGTATTTACCGGTATTAATGGATACGAGGCAGATACATGCAAGATCAGCCTCAAAATCCATGCAGACAACTTCAGAAACATCGCATCAGGTGTTTTCGGCGGGCGGCCGGCGGTCGCCATCTTGGATGCGTGTTTAAGGTTGGTATCCAACATGGCGGCGGTCGATCGCCGAAAACACCCGTCGGGCGATGTTCTGTTAGAATGGGTCGGGTATTGAGACTGATATTGTACATTTCTCCATTGGATTGATATGATACATTGCCTCACTACTAATAATACTGAAAAGAAGTCTTTTAACCCTGTTTTCGGCGATATTTTGGCGTATTTCGGTGTATTCCGGTCTTCTTACGGACCCCAAAAGAAGTGTCCCTCTCTCGTCTATAAAATAGTAACTACAAAATGTACAGTGTACTTGCTGAAAGGTTCTGGAAAAAAAATTTTGCTGCCAGGCACTCAAAGTCTTCATGGCGACAACCTTTTCTATTTACAGCTGCGGTGGCACCCATTCGATGTCCCCAAGAAGGAGGAAAAAGAGGTTGACTTTGTGCGAGGTTTGGCAACCATCTGTGGAGCCGGTGACCCACGGGCCAGGAATGGTGTTGGGATCCATGTCTACCTGTGTAACATCAGTATGGGAGACAGATGCTTCTACAACTCGGACGGCGATTTTCTCATTGGTAATAGCATTTCATCAAAAATCCACAACATTTGCTGTATAAATTCCTACTTTTATTTATTTACAGCCAAAGAGAAGGCGAGCACAAAAATCGACACACAATATGATAAAGTATATAAAGTCAATTTCCAGAATATTTTGTAAAGTTCCAGCCTGAAGAAGACCCCGGTTGGGTTTAAAATTTGCTAAATATTCTGGAAATTGACTTTATATACTTTATTTTATTTATTTACAGAAAATATTGCAATGACTTTATCATGCATATTTTTATGAGAGATTCACATCTTTCAGAGCCAGAGATATTATCCTTTCTTTGAAGCATTAGAGTAAATCATAATGTATCTAGTGCTAACAAAAATATATACAGTAAACTCGAGTTTAAACCACCGGTTCATAAGCACACCCACAGTCGAAATGGGAGTGAATAAAACATAACAACTATTAGGCCAAAAAAAATATTGTCTGTTTCTTGTCCAGCAACTCAGCAAAAATTGATGCGGGCATGCGAATTTTTTTTAAATTTTCAAATAATTTTTTTTCCGTTTTCTTCATGGATGGGGGAAATACCACCAGCAAACTATCTCTCTACATGTTTAAAGCACAGATTTCATGAAAAATAAAGATGATTTCAAGTGATGAAGCATTTCTGTGCATTGTATAGAAGGCGCTGCGTAAGCAAAGTGGGAAAATTTGAAATTGGTGAGAGAAAAAATTTTCGATGCGGAGGGCCTGGGAATGACGCGGGCGCGGACAAGAAACAAATACTTTATTTTTTTTGGCCTTACGCTGAATGGCTGGAATTGCTTGTACGATCACAACCACGTGATGGAATGAATAGTTGCTTAAGGCCTAGGGTGAAACTGACCCTACTTTGGGTGTGCTTATGAACATAATGAACCGGTGGTTTAAACTCGAGTTTACTGTAAGTACCATAGTAATAAAGCAAAAGGATGGACGTTAAGGTACTTTTTCTGATAATAGAGGGCGTACGGTAATTATAGGCCTTCTAATTAATTAACCAATGTTTAGATTTAAAGGTTGTTGATTGAATTGTATTACAATGTATTTAGAATATCATAAAATATTCTTATATAAAGTTACAGACAAGTTGCTAGCATTCAAAATTTTTTTGATTTTGGTGAAACCATGGATTTGTTGTATAGGTCAGAGTGCCCAACTCTGAGATCAGTCGAAAATATGGTCCATTCGAAAATGCTCTGTAGCTTGGTGTATATTCTTGGTGCTAAGTATTATTGCCTGGGAAAAGATCCAGTCCACTTCTCATTGCTCACAAATATCCCTCTAACCCAAAAATACGACCCGTCACCGCAAAACCAGTACTAAGTCGCTCTGAAGTTGGCAGGTTGAGAACAATGTTTTGTCAGTTTCAGTAGGCCTAGGCTAATTGTCTCTCTTTGTAAAATCTTTGTGGTTACATTTCTTCCTTTATCTCCTGGAGTTATTTTGGTTCATCCTGGTTCAGATCTTGTGCGACTTAAGCTGGGTTTTGCTGTGACGGGTCACAAATGTGACCCGCCACAACAAAATGAGTCGGAATGCACACAGAAGAAGACCGAAGATGACACCAGACAACAGTAACAGAAATCGACAAAGCCAAATTTCACAATGGGTTGACAATCCTGAAATCAACAAACCATTGGGGTCACCTTGGACGTGTTGGGTCTTCTTCTGTGTGCATTCCGACTCATTTTGCTGTGCCGGGTCACTAATGGTCAGTGATCCATGCCTTTACTTTACATGCTTTAAAATTAAACATGATCTCAATTCCATCCATTGCACATCATTTGTAGTTCATTCAACTGGAAGCCTGGGAATTAAAGACCACCTCTTAAGACATGTCATGTCTTGAGAGATGGATTTTAATGCCCAGTATGATATACATGTATATACATACTTTCTTATAAAACATGGGCCACAGTGTGCTGGCCTATTACACTGATTCCCTGCTCCAATAATGATTTAAAATAGTACTCTTGAATAAGATGATGTGTGAGCCACTGTGGCAAAACCGGACACTTGTCGCTCTTACCTTGGCAGGTTGAGATCAAATGTTTGTCAGTTTCAATATTGTCTGCCTATATGAAATCTGACAGAATCTATTTCTTCCTTTCTCTCCTCGTGTCATCTTAGTTCGTTGAGGCTCAACTTCTAAGCGACAAGCGTCTGATTTTGTCAGAGCAGCTCACATATGACTGTGTTTGTTAAAACAAGCAAGCAATGTCACACTAAAGGCGGTGACAGACTGGCGGGTAAGCAATGCGTCGGGAAGCGTTTAACCAATCAGGGAGGCGATGACACAGACCGAAACACCTACCGAAGAATCTGATTGGCGGAATGCCTGCGTTACGCATCGCGTACGCGTCAGTCTGTCACCGCCTTAACTCCTAGCTTGAATACTGACTTCAGTTCTCTTGAGTAACATAACACCATGGTGTTTATATGTCACAAAAAAACAATGTTACACATCCAGCTGAGAGAGTGTTTCATCCATTGATGTGTCTGCTTCAGCAGACGGTATGTTACCAACAGGGTTGCAGATTCTCTTAAACACACTGAACCTGTCACCCTGCAACAACACCATGTCGTTGCCCTTTGCCTGAATGGCGAATCGAATGGAGAATCGGCTGTCTCCATGTTCCCCTGGGGCACTATTTCCTATCTCCTCCAACAGGCATTCTTCCAGCCTGTTGTTGATGAAGGCACATCTTCCGAAGTTGAAGGTTGTTGAACTTCTGATGACAAGCGTGATCTCATCATATTTCGACACGTATATATCTTGTAGGGTCAGATCAGGTGGAAAGTCTTTCTTCTGAATCAGCTCCAAAGTTTTCACTCTTTCGCCATCCTCGATTTTCTCCACCTGTTTGTACACTGCAAAGCGGTGGACTCCCATCACATAGATGTATGATGTACTGCAACGGATTCTGCATGCATCATCAACTTCACCAATTATGTGGATCATCTCAAGTGAACCATTTTCTTTGAAAATGCTGATCCTCTTTCCTCTGTCATTGCTGAGAATGACGTATTGCCACTGGCCATCCGTCATCTTGATGTCAAAAGATTCTGGTTTATCGACGAGCAAAGACTTGTTCGGCACCGGCTCTCGATCAGTCGGAGTGATGTGCTGTACTTGATATGTCCCGTCTGTCGGGCCATCTCGAAGAACGGCTAGATGACCATCAGGTGTTGCAACCATGTCGTGGACTTGGGAGGAACTCTTTTCGATGGTGCGGACGTTCAGCTGTGTCATGTGCCAAAAACCATCATCAGGAAATTTGAAGATGTCAATCTTGAATTCTTCATGCGTTCCCCGACTGGTGGAAGGCAACTTGTGAGCGATTGCAAAATGGTCAGCGAAGAACGCAACAGGACAGGTGATCTCATCCTCAGTGTTGACGCCACTCCATCCAAATACATGTGAAAATGTCTCCTGCCAGGTACCTGACCTCCATTCTCTGGACGCTTGTCTGGCAAATGTCCCCATGCTGTAATCAACTGGCCTAGAATCAAATTCGATAGGATTGTCATGCAAGTCCTTACAGCAGGTGACATATTCTTTTATCATGTCTTCATTGATGCCCTTAATGCCATTCGCCGACAGTTCTTCTCCCATCTCATATAACTTGTGGATGTTATCGGGATGTGGTTTCCCTACTGCATCATCTAACAAGTGCTTTGCACGTTGAATCAGTTCGTTGCATTTCTCTGGATCCTGATTTAACAACTTCTCAATTTGACACACTGGCTGGTAGCGCTCCTCAACTTGCTGCAGTCGTTCATCCCTCTGTTCTCTGATGGCCTTCCCCAACCCCTTGGCATGTTCCTTGGCAGTCTTCCTGATCTCATCATCAAGTTCATGTTTCTTCTTCATTTCCTCTGATGATCCCAAACACTTCAACTGTTTCTCATACGTTTTGAAAACTGCAAGGTGCTGTTCTTCTTGTTTTGTTTGGAGTCTGATGTCTTCAACCAGATTCGGGTAAATTTTAGCAATCTTCTTCATATCATGACCATGGTGATCACCATTCACCCTGCAAGCTTGGCAAATTGGAGTGGAACATTCAAAACAGTAACTCTTGATTCTCAGTCCTGCGTGTTTCTCACACAACTTGACTTGATCCAGTGGTATCATCCAATGATAACGGGTAGCCTCATCGCGTTGGTGTTTCCCAGCACAGTCGGAACAAAACAGGATTTTGTCGTCATCACAGTTGTCGCACAGGCTCTTTGCCACCGCATCAACACCTCTGCCGCTGCACAGAGTACATCTATTTGATACTTTCTGTGTTATGCGTTCATCTGTCAACGCAAATGAACTGCTCTCTGATGACACAGACACCGCTGTGTTTGTAGACTGGGGAGCAACGTCAGGCCGCTCGACAAACTGAACACTCCGCAAGCAGGGGCTGCTGGACAGGACATTGCTGGATGTTGTTGATGTTTCTGGGCAGGGTACATGTGTACTGGAGTCCATCTTGGTTTTCTTCTGAAAATAGAAGACAGTAAGCTGATCCTAGTAACATGTCAACGTGCTGAATCACTCCACAGATGACTGATCTCCATCAAAAGTGCTAGAACTAGGACTAGTAGTCACAACTGATTGGGTGATACATGTAGACCCCTTCAAATTGGTTAGAGGACAATTCGTCCCTGGACAATTGGTCCCCAGACAATTCGTCCTGTAGGACATTTCATCCTGGGACAATTTGTCCCCTAGGACAATTCGTCCCTGGACAATTCATCCCCATGGACAATTCGTCCCCAGACAATTCATCCCCATGGACAATTCGTCCACAAGGACAATTCGTCGCCAGACAATTCGTCCCTTTGGACAATTCGTCCCTGCTGAATTGAATTGACTTGTTTCAATAAGCCAGGACTCTTCAATTCTTTAGTCTTTTTGTTACGTCCTTTTTAGCTCAGCTGACCAAAGGTCAGCGGAGCTATTCATATGTATACTGAGTGGCGTCCGTCTGTCTGTCTGTCTGTAGTCCGTGAAACTGGCACGTTTTGCAACCGCAAGGTCCAGGGCCCTGAAAGTGGGTGGAGTGTTTGGTCCTAGGGAGGGCTCAGAACAGAACCAAAAATTTCCGCAATTTGACCTACATTCTGCTCTCCAGGGGGCATATTCCATAAAATGAAAAATCCCCATTACTCAGTCCAGAGAAAATAGATCAAACTGTAACTGACATATTGTGTTGCTTATTTTATTCCTCACCTCCTGTAGGGGCAAATTGTTCGGAATTTTTCCACCAGGGGGTGTAATCTGCATAAATCAAAAACATGGGTTTTTGAATTTCCCCCCAGCACATGAGCATGCTCAGTGAATATCATTGATGATGTCACCATTTTATGCAGCTGATTTGATGACATCACAGTNAAATGACGTAAAGTGACAATGGATTTTGACGTCATCTAACATAAAAGTTAGCGCTAACACCATGTTAGCGCTGACATGAGTTTTGTGCAACCGGCCCCTGGTCTTTAGACCTAAAGACGGAGTTGTTACGATAGAAACTTTAGCTATAGGCCTAAATACACAGTCTTGCAAGCCGTTTGTCCAATATGTGTAGAAACGTGGTCTTTAGGCCTAAAGACGGAGTTGTTACGATAGAAACTTTAGATATAGGCCTAAATACACAGTCTTGCAAGCCGTTTGTCCAATATGTGTAGAAACTTGGTCTTTAGGCCTAAAGACGGAGTTGTTACGATAGAAACTTTAGCTATAGGCCTAAATACACAGTTTCTTGCAAGCCGTTTGTCCAATATGTGTAGAAACTTAGTTTTTAGGCCTAAAGACGGAGTTGTTACGATAGAAACTTAGTTATTATCCGAGAAACTTAGTTTCTGTCCACAAAGAATGTTTATTGATAAAAACTTAGTTTCTGACGATAAAGGAGAGGTTTCTCATAACTGTGTATATACCCAGTTATAACTGTGTATTTACACAGCTTGCACAATAACTGTGTCTTTGCCTGCAGAAACTTAGTTTCTGGACAAAATCTTGGTTATCAGACGAAAAAACTATGATTTTGCTCGTAACTGCGTCATTGGTGACAAAAACTTAGTTTCTGAGCAAAAACTATGTTTTTGGCCCAGAAACTTGGTTTTCAGCCTCAAAGTAAAGGATTCTTCAGAAACTTAGTTTTTTTGGATCCAAAACGCCAGTTACTTTCTAAAAACTTAGTTTATGGGACAAAAACTTAGTTTTTAGCTCAAAAACTAAGTTTTTAGAAACAGAAACTTAGTTTTTATACTTATTGGACATTCGGCTTGCCATAGACTCGTAGGAGCAACAGTTACCGAGATATAGACGTTTAAAGACTGGCAGCCTGACGAAAACGAAGGCAGAATGCGACTATTTCCTCAAAACATGCATTTCGGCTCTGGCCTGTTTCTGTCACAGATATTTTTGGAATAAGCAAACCTGCATGAGGTCGTGGCCCATTTAGGTGCCTCCAGAATGAGTGCCTTGTTACCAGTTTTGGTTGCAAATTTTGGGAGCTGGGCGCGTTTTTGTAGAGACATCAGGAATTCATATTACGAAATGTAAACTTTTCAACTTCATCCAGTCTCGAAAGGGTTAAATGTAAAGATGTCGAAATTATTTGGATTATTGTATTATTGTATTATCAAGAAGGAATTGCATTGTTGATCACAATATTTTGTCATTCTCGTTCAGGTAATGTGATGTAAATTTTGGCTGGAATTTCCCAACTTGGAATGAGGTGATATCTGCATGACATTGTCATTTTCAAGAGCAAGGTTCAGTAATGGATAATCGCATGAATGTCAAAATGGTTTGAATGAAAAATTCATTGCTTCGGACCTGATAAAAAAAATCAATTATATGACCAAGGAAATAGAGAGTCATCAAACATCTACAGGGTGTCCCAAAAAACACTGTCTAATTTTGAGTAGACCTCATTTTGTTGCAACTCAAGATTTTTCTTCGATATTTTGTCCAGATATTCTTCGCAACTAGAAATTTTAACCGTGTGATTTTTTTTCAGAAATACCCACTTGTTCAGAAATTATCTCAGTAACTTATGATGTGTTCAATCCATGCCTCTCTCTGCTCTTGTCTATGATATGAACGCCAAATTTGTCCCGTCTAGCCGAAACTGACACCATTTTTAACTTGGTGGTCGATTTCATAGTTGGGTAGGCCTACTAGGAGAAATACCATACGCAACGTCCTCTCAGTGTGGAGAAACTTACTCTCTGATGTCCCATAGGGTGTAGTAGAATAATAGGGCCATACTTTTTTGAGGATGAAGAAGGGAAAACTGTAACTGTCAACCCTGACAGGTAGGCCCCTACATTGATATGCTAAGGGAGAAGCTTCATCTCTGCCCTCAGGAGAAAGCAAACTGTTGATATGAATACAGTCATATTCCACAACAAGACGGGACACCTCCCATTGTGCTGAACACTGGAATTTCTGGAACGGTACTTTCCTGGGGACAGACTGACATCCCGGTGGACGGACAATCCTTGGCCCCCTTACTCACCAGACCTGAATCCCCCAGATTACTTCCTTTTGGAATACCTAAAGGATCGATTGTACAGTGACAGCCCTTAGACAATAGAAAGACCTGAACAGCAGAACTTGGGGAGGGAAATTAATAGGCAAATTTCAGCTGATATGCACCAACAGAGTAACTGACAATTCCAATGTGCATGTTGCAGCTGTTATCCAGCAGAGGAGGCATGGATTGAATACATCATAAGTTACTGACATAATTTCTGAACTAGTGCGTATTTCTGGAAAAAAAATTACACGGTTAAAATTTCTAGTTGCGGGGAATATCTGGACAAAACATCAAAGAAAAATCTTGAGTAGCAACAAAATGAGGTCTAATCAAAATTAGTCAGTGTTTTTGGGACACCCTGTAAATCATTCCTCGACAGATTTCTGGCTCACCGTTGCTGTGAACTGTGCCATATCAACTCATCATCACAAACGGGTTCATGTCCACAGAACCATACATGTTCTAAATCAGGCCTAATGTAGTTGAAAATTCGTCGCTTTTCTCGCCACGAGATAACCTTTTCTATTGCGGAGACCGGCTGGGTGGGAAAGTATAGTTTGTCTTACGTGCACACAACAAGAGTTGCCCTCTAAAAAATTGCAAACACAACAAGCAAACCACAAATCCACACAGAATAACGATTGTTGCATTCTTCATTCATTATCAGTTTTCAAATGAAAGCCATCCCTCGTCCGTGAAATCATCCCGAAGTTGTGAGCCGAACCACTAAGTGATTGACTGGAACGGTATGAGGCGGGCTTGGAAGCCTGAAGAGGCATCTTTTTATCAGCACGACGATAAATAATCGGAGAGACACACGTATGAAGTGACGGCCGAAAGGCTCCGTCACAAACTACTTAGCACTTCGTGATATAAATTTCAGGTACCCATGATAAGAGAGCTACTTCATTTTTTCATAATCCTGCTATTTTGATATCTATAGATTCGTTTTAAGGCGTTACCCACTTTGCCATTGTTTCAACGATCACACAAAGATATTATTTCCTTTTGCTCCCGATGCCGTATCGTGTTCGGCATGTTACTTCAAACGTCAATCGGGCTTCAGAACAAATGATTTTTTTTCCTTATCCAAATCAAACGTCGCTACGGATTGATTTTCACAAAACAATTTTGAAAATAACAGGAAGAGTCATTCATGGTTTCAAAGTATCACGTAGATCCGCTGTCATGTTCGTCAGAGCAAATCTCACAAATTGAATGCTTATGTGACAATTTTTGCCACAATCTATCAGTGACCATATTCACGGAGCTTCCGCAAATTTCTGAGTTACGATACCGCAAATATGGCCTTACGGGAGAATTGCTGTATGCCTACCGTAAAATTTATGTTAAGGGTATTCACAAAACCTTACGTGGGGACTCTGCAATATACATTAATGTATTACTAATGTACATGGTCCAGAGTCCCGTAAATTACGCATGGTTCCATGAATTTTTTGATTTGATCAGAGAGACCACATGTTAGTAGTTTAACCCAGGGTAACAGTTTACTCAAGGGATGATGCAGGTTTCAATAGGTGTCGCATGAAGTTGGGAGGCCACATCCTTTGGAGACCCTCTATCTTAAATCTCCACCGAGGTTCCATGATTTTTTTTCAACAATATTTTTTTCAAACTTTTTTTTGAACATTTTTTTCAAAAAAACATTTTTGGGTCCGTAGCCTCATTTTTTTTTCTGGCGGAAACCCTGAGGTTTCAATAGGTGTCGCATGAAGTTGGGAGGCCACTTCCTTTTGAGACCCTCTATCTTAAATCGCCACCGAGGTTCCATGATTTTTTTGAAAAATATTTTTTTCAAACATTTTTTTTCCAACATTTTTTTTTCAAAAAAATTTTTTTTGGTCCGTACCCTCTTTTTTTCTGGCGGAAACCCTGAGGTTTCGATAGGTGTCGCATGAAGTTGGGAGGCCACACCCATTTGAGACCCTCTATCTTAAATCGCCACCGAGGTTCCATGATTCTTTTAACTGGTATGTGTTGTCTACCGAAAGAGAATAAAATGTGGTGATCACATGAATGGAACCTCAGTGCAGATAAGATTTATAGGGTCAATTAACAAGGACTGCTGTAACAAATCCAGAGTGAGGGAACTGGGCACGGGACTGTGCTGTGTTGGCTGTGTTTTTTGGGCGGAGGGCGCTGGGCTGTTCCTCTGGCTTCAGCGGACACATTGATGTCCCTGAAGCCAGGGAAACAGTTATTAGTCTAGGTCATTATTGCTTTTATATGGGTAAAACCAGGTACCTACTGCTATTGTTACGGCAGTTTTTGATACATTGCCATCAGGAGTAGGGTTAGGTTAGGCCCAAAGCGGAAATTCTGACTGCCGTATCCCTAACAACAGCCGTAATTCTAGGCTATCCTGTGCCTTAAGGGCTAAGTTCACCGACCAAAATTTCCAAGCCTAGTTTTCTAAAAGGTCAAATATCTTTAAAATGGCCCAATCTTATTACTTTGCACCTGCACATAAGTATCAGCAGGACAATGTGATAACTAAAACGTCAAATTAGTGTCTGGCCGATCCACTTATTAGCTGAAACAAAGGGTACAACTTTCGGTACATAATGCCGCCTCATTACAAAAGAACCAAGAGATTATATTCTGTATACTAGTAACTTTGGTTTGTCTCTACACGGCAATGCAGCCAGAATTTAAAAATTTGTTTCCATTGTCGAGAAAATCTCAACTTTGTCAGAACTATCTGAAGCTATGCCCTTTATTTGAGGTTTGACCACTCCACACATGAGCAGTAACAACAATATTGACTGCTATGGTAACTCAATGACTTGTACTGTGGAATCAGGCAGTCTTGTAATTCTATTCACATGTCAGGAATGCCAGGACAGGCTTACATCATCAGGCCACTGTACATTCTGAATAGGAGTGGGCCTACCAGCATGCAGTGCATTGAGTTCGGAGGGTTTAGTCTGGAAGCCCCTGTCATTTGAGCTGAAAATAATATCGAGAAAAAACACCATTTTAGTCAGTTTTCGCAACAAATTTTGAAATTCTGACTTCATTGCCGTGTAGATAGAAACCCAAAGCTACAAGTACATAGAAAATAATTTCTTGGTTCTTTGTTACAAAGCCGCATTATGTACCGAAAGGTCGGCTTTTGTTTTAGCTAATTGGCTAATCAGCAAGCGACAAACTGCACATTTTTGTTATTGCACTGTCCCTCTCATACATTTAGTGCAGCTGCAAGTTAAAATGGCTAGGTCATTTCAAAGATATTTGACATTTTCAAAAACTGGACTCAGAAAATTTGGTCACTGAACCTAGCCCTTAATTGAATGATTTATTTTGTAGCAATTGCAACATCTCGAAAAATAACTTAATGAGGAGAAAAAAGAGTAAAATACAAAAGATGATAAAGAAGAAATCAAAAAGGAAAAAAACAGCGGACGGGATTCGAACCAGGTGTCACAGGAATCAACGTCCTAAAAATGCAAGTCCGCCAAACAATAGCCCGCTATTGTAAGGGTACATTCAAATGGCCATGGTCTCCATAGCCAAATATTCTAATCACTTGCTGAACAATAAGACCGGACTTTGATTCCAGGGGGACATTGATCGCTTTCACATCGGGGCCCTCGATTGCGAAGCAACGATCATTCCACTCAGAACCAACCAGATGTGCAGCGCCACCAAGACGCGCAACACAAGTGACGTGCGCTACACCTCAACGGCAACGCGCGGTAGCGTTGTATGGGCGGTTATATCCGAAAAAGTAGACGTTGACAAAAAATAGACGGAGATTAAAAAATCAGAGACGTGCTTTTAGAAAACAGAGACGTTCTTTAACAAAACGAAGACGATCTGTTACAAAGCATAGACGTTCAGCTGTGATTCGTAGTCGTTCATTAATGAGACGATGGGTGGCGCTCGAGTCTTTAACAAAATTTGCAGACGTGCATTATCAGAGACGTTCATATTTTTCAAACGTAGCAAATGAGTAAGCATTAATTCCACAGAAAAATAAGACATTCTACAATCTTTAATCACAATACTTCTTGTGAAGTTTTATAAAATTTCACAATATCAATCACATGAAAGTCATCATAACAAGGTGAAAAGCATAGCTTCCCACCAGAATTTAACATTGCATCCCCTCGCACAGTATCCAATACAATACTTAATCATTTATTTTGACTGCTGGCAATGATTTCACTTTCACCCATTACACTTTCCTCCAGGAAAACAATTGAAGTATTTGACGCATCATTGAAATTGACCAAACACATCACAACAGCTCTGACTCTAACCGTTGCCGATTTCAATGAGCTGAGGGAATGTTGCCACCATCTTGGTCCGAATACGTAAAAATATTGTCCTCGATGTCTAGTCAGGTAAGTATAAGTGACACTCAATCTCGTCCCCAGACATCCATGCCACATTCAACTCTCGCTCCGGTTAGGCCTGGGCCCAAACTCTACAACAGTGCCGATTTTCTCCACTACGTTACACAAATAGACACTGTCATCGACCAGTCGCCGCCATGTTTGACCGCATCACTCCTCCTTCCACTGCACTACTTTTCAAGATGGTAACCTTCGAACGATACTAGAGGGTGTTGGTTGAACCTCGTCCCAAGACCCTCTAGTGTCAAGATTGGCCAGGGCCTAGACTGAGTACTAATGTTCGGTATGATTACTTCCTCAAATAATTTGTAAAATCGATGAGCACAAGAATTTTATCTCAGACAGTTGCGTGTGTAAACTTTCATAAATAAATTCAAACAATATTCAGAGCACAGCAGAAGAATTTGACAAAAAGGGTAAAGCCAGAAGCCCTACCGAAACGCAAACAACAGTGGCAAGGTTGAAAATCAGAAAAAACAAGACCGAACTAAGGAAGGCAACGGGTGTTAAAGAAGGTCCTGAGGACAATCCTTTGTGGGAAATGATCAACCCACACCAGTAAGTATATGGGTGTCAATGTGGTCGGATAGGAATGACGTTTGTTTTTGATGAGAAACTCCAACAACAACATTCACAAGCTTTCCATTGTGAGGAGGAACCATTTAGCTGCTAGTGCTACGTCATACAGCTAAATGAATTTACTATTTGTTCACGTTTATATGTTTTGAGTACACATGGACATGAATATGAATATAATTTATTTCATAACAGAGAGATACGCTTCAGATTGAAGACTGGATTGTGCCGCAATGACCAGTTGTAATAAATGTGTTCACGGTGTAACCTCTACCAGTATTCCCTATCTGTGAGTGTTCCCCTCCTTGTGTGACGGAATAAGCGGCGACTTGATAATAGGGGACACACAGAGGAACATGTCGGTCTATCTGCCAGCGTTTCCCAAACAAAAAGGGGACACACTCACCCACAGAAACACTGGCAGATATAACACCTGTACATTTGAAGCACATGAAATTCACAATAACAACTCATTTCACTACAGAGATATCCCAGCGGGTATGCTCCACTGGTTGTATCTCGGTCTCGGCAAACACCTAGTAAGAGCGTGCATGGACAAGCTGAGCGACAAATCAAAGGAGAAGTTACTCCTGCACCTGCGTGGAATGGACCAGACGTCATTCGCTGTAAAATTCACCTCTGACATAACCAAATACCTTGACAGCCGACAAGGGAAAGACATAAAACATTATGTAAGAAGAAATGTAATTAAACAACTGGCGTTAATCAATTTATACGATGGCATCTTTACATACATGTATAATCTTCATTTTCTGTTGTATTTTCAGCTACAACTGGCTCCTTTCAATTTCGATTACGCAGGGTTGCCAAACAAATACGTTGCGATGTTGTGCACATTAGCTGAGGTTAGTATACTGACAAATGATCAAACTGTCTTGTTTGCATCAAAAACAGAGGAAGTGTTCACACTTTAGAATAATGATAATTTCATTTTCCTTATTATTAGATTTCGAAGTTCTTAATAGAAACAGTGTCATACAACAACGTGACACTAGACAAGCTGGACAACCTGCAGCAGCAGTACCTGGCAGATGTGAGGGAAAATCTTCCTGAACTGGGCAGGAAGATTAAAACTCATATGACAGTTCACCTCGTAAGTCACATGGATTTTGTCATTGAAAACATCCATTTTTACTATACATGAGGTAATTAAAGAAAAAACGGTAGAAAAAATGCAGAATCGCTTTTGCAATTCAGTTATAACATACCACATCTTCTTCATTTGAAGATTGATGACATCCGTAACCATGGTCCACCGAAGGCTTTTACAGAAGACCAGTTTGAAAAAAACCACGGCGCAATTCGCAAACAAATTGTTCGTCAAAACAAACTTGCAAAGAGCCGTGACACCGCTCGATCATTTGCGAACCATGCGATTCTATCGCATGTTATCAGCGGTGGATACTTCAAGGACGGAGGGGAATGGTAAGTATTATACCATTGTAACATTCACCGCGGCAGCTTGGTGTGGGCAGTGGTAGTCAAGGTTGAGAATGACGAGGAACCGCGAGGACAGTTTTTTTTTCATTGTCCAACACCAAAATCGCTTAAAACAACGGAAATTACCATAATCTAAGGAGAATCAGTAATAGGCTCTATTAGACAAATCCCAAATTGACGTAAACGGGAAAGATCTGCGCACTTCCGCCGAAATAGCAACAAGAACCTCGGTCTGAAACTGAATGACGTGACGCAGAGAACCCCACGACAGTGACTTGGACGACGTTACGTCAGAGTTGACCATTGCTGAATCACGGATTGCGTCACGTTAGCTGGTTTCAGATCGAGGTTCTTGTTGCTATTTCGGCGGAAGTGCGCAGAACTTGGAATTTGGGATTTGTCTATAGTAATTAGTATATTAGGAGTATATTCTCTTTCTGTAGGAGATGTTGTGATAAACGAGTGGAAATGGAGGGCATGTCTTCAGAAGTGAAGAATTTCTTGGGAGAAGGCTTCAAGAAAGAGAATGAGGTTTGCATGTTGAAAAAGATATGCAGAGATGGTGACAAGTAAGTGTTACAAATTAATCGCCAACTTGTTAACTTGTTTGTGGAGCCTGATAGCCTAGTGGTTATCACGTCCGCTTAACAAGCGGCAGGTCCCGGGTTCGAATCCAGCCCGGGCCATTATGGGATTTGATTCCCGGCTCTTCACGTCCGTCGCATGGGACAGTAAGCCGTGGTGCCTTGTACCTTGTGTCTTTGCAAGGGCAAGTAAAATACCCCATCCAAGTGAGGAACATGAGTAGCTTGTGATGGCCTCCTCCGTACTTACCAGGGCCAATAATGCTATAGCGTCGGCCCTGACGGAAAAATGAAATACAATACGTCAATCGCCAACTTTTGTTACAAACTCACCATTCATTGAAGGTCGCTCACGCTAAATGATGACGACTCATTTACGACTTCAGTCTACAGAACTCATATTTACGAGCGATAACACCGACACCGTTTGGAAACACGTACAGCAACTGATGACGTAAAACGTAAAATGTTATGTTATTATCTCATAGTGGGAGGTGGAGTCTGATTGCTCCGCAACATATCTATTAGGACACATTACTTTTTGCAGTGAGTCGGAATTGTCAGCGAGGGCATTTTCCATCAGACAAGGCATTGTTAACGAGGGGAATGCCACCGAGTACGAGGATGAAAATAAACAAGTATGTGAAATCCTGTTGCGTACGAGAATAAAGTTACACAAAATACAACTTGTAAAATAGCGCGTTAGAAAACTTACACGCGCCTACACCCGCCTGGCACGACGTTTTATTTACCAGAAGTTCTCCAAGTCGGGCCTTAGGGTACCGGCACTAAAAAACATCGCCAATTGCTGTTGCTTTGTTTGCAAAGAAAACAACGTGCTTTTAACACGCAGTATTCAATTACAGACAAAAGTAGCCTTCTTCAAGAAAGGAGTGCGAATTGGTGACACAGAAAGGCTGGTTGTGGAGGACAATGTCGAGACCGGAGACCAGAGGCTTGGCTGCAAAATCCTAAACAAGACATCAACAACCTCACAAGTCAAGTTGACTCAGGTCTTGGGCAAAGTTTGCTTATTCCACGACTGCAAAGGCCATTGTAACATTGTTGAAGGAACTGTGAAAGAAAGCTCAGAACAGAAAACGGTCAACGTAAAGAAAATCTCACTAAAACATAACCAGAATATGCGTGGATAGTCAACATGTTTCGATTTTCAAAATTATTGTAGGCTTTTCTGTAGAAAGTACAGCATCTGAGCAACAACTGAGTGGGCAAAAATTCAAGTTATTTGGAGAAACCTGAACGCTTTACATGGGGGGGGGGGGGTGATCCATTTACGAGGTACCGCGAGGGCTAAGAGGGTTCGCCTAATGTTGGAGACTTATGGCTGGTCATCCTTCTACGGAAACACGTGGTCTGTCCAACGTACTGGTTGATTTTAGGGCACCTAGTACAGGTGATACAGTCGACAAAATTTTTGCTGTCGCAATCCGTGTGGCTCCTCAGGCGAAGTTGATGGAACATTCCAGTGGATGAACTGGTATTGTGGGACTGGGAGGGTAAGGAGATGCAAAATTCACATTTCCGACACCTCTTAGGTGGGTTTAGCGTGTTGGATGTCCGGGGGGGGGGGCATTTCTAGATTTCGACCTGAGTTCAGAATTCACCCCCATCAAAATATAGTTCCGCGCGCCAAATGTTGAAAGGAATGATTCGGTTTTGAAAGCAAATTCCGGGCAACGGCACCGTCATCGCATACTTTAATTCCGAATTTTGTCGCTTCGATTGTTGGCGCTGCAGTCGCTTTCCCACGCATTTCACGCCAGCACCAACGGCAACGGCACTCGTGACTGGATGGCATAGCCGCCGGCGGGTGTAACATCTTCCATTGCTACCGTTTTTAGCTCACCTCTGTGAGGTGAGTTTCTCCCATGGTGTGTTGTCTGTCGTCGTCTGTCGTCCGTCGTCGTTAATAGGGGTGGCACATAGAAGCTTGAAACTTAGTGTACAGGTAGCCTATGGTGAATTTTGAACTTTTTTTATGTATGGGTGCTATCTTGAGCTGTTTACTTTGTTGTTAATTGGAAGTTGCCAAATCTTACATTGTCTTCTTGTTCAAATTCTAAGTTCTTTGTTTTAATAAATCAAAGTGCTACAGGTCAGATTTTCTTCTTTTGTCTGTTAGACGAATATCTGAGGATCGTTCTGCAAAAAAAAACAGGATGCATTTGGTCAAACTATCACGATTTCCGAGCCATTTTATGAAAAGAAGTCGATTTTGAGAAAACAGACAAAATGTGTTTTACTTCTAATGCATTTTCAATTAACGCTCCATCGTAAAGACGCCAGTATCTCCTAAAATATGCAAGTTATCAAAGTTCTGTTGGCGGATATATTTGTACGCTATTACCTGGCTCAACATATTGAAAATTTAAAAAATTGGTCATTTTGATGATGAGAGGGGTGATCAATCGTCTCGGCAAGATTTCGTGATGTTACCCCTACACTGGTTGCCCAGGACTCCAACCTCACATGATGGCCCTACCCTGAGTTGACCAATTGATGTCACTACGGTCCAATTCAAAACATACAGTGGACCCATTCGTTAATTTATTGATTGAACACTCAATCAACAGAGTTGGCAAATGCTTCGAATTAAGATTTATACTGCGATTATTTACTTAAATTGAGCAATGTGAATGTAGGCCCACTGCGAAACCTGAGGTAAAGCATTTGCTACCTTTTAGAAATATCAACCAATCAGTTTTGAAGCTTTACAGGTTATTGTGCAAGTCTGTGAAGTTGGACTTTCGGCTCATTGTTGTTAGTGTTATTTGTGCACTTCTACCTGCGAGCCTACCGCAGTTAGTGCATACTTATCTCACAAAACTTAAACAGCTAAGCAGTTAAT
This sequence comes from Notospermus geniculatus, assembly GCA_002633025.1. Taxonomy (NCBI): domain Eukaryota; kingdom Metazoa; phylum Nemertea; class Pilidiophora; order Heteronemertea; family Lineidae; genus Notospermus; species Notospermus geniculatus. Next base: position 27,253 of record NMRB01003343.1, on the reverse strand, counting down.
GCTAGGTTAAAGTTGAAAAGCAGGAGCAAGCTTAAGCAGGAAGAGTAACCCCNCCCCCCCCCCCCCCTCGGAAGTAGAGATTATGGCGTGGCTGCTTGTTTCAGAGTTTCTTGTCTAGACTGGAAACAATGAGAGTTGAGTCGCCGCACGGGAGGGAACGGATCACCCCCCACCCCCACCCTGCGTGACATTTCATCCGGTTGAGAATAAATGGGAGTAGCTGGTATAGCTCTAATGATTCCTCCTGACTGTACTTTTCTAAAAGATGGCGGTCTAGAAACACCTCAATTGATGTTGCCGGCTCAGTTTATGGTCCGAGCAATCCCCTCATCTGATAAATACATGTTTTTCCCCAGGTTGACATTGATATCGTCAAATACAGTCTTATTGACCTAAATGTCCACAAAGATAACTTCCCATGTTGGGTACAAACAAAGCCTACATGTCTTGGTTGAAGTTATTCGATTATCTATGTGGAAAAACACAATAGGCCTACTTTTGACGTTTATGATTTTATTGGCCACGATACGCCATGCATCACTGGCGAAGAGTGAAGTGGCGGGTTTCAACTTGACCTGATTGTTTTGAGAATAGGGTCATTGACGTCAATGGTCCGCGTGACTCACGCCTTCGTGCGAACAGGCCGAAAAACCCGTCGGTGAAAACCCATTAAGTTTACACTTAACAGCCGAGCAATTGGCAGATTGGTTAGTCTGATATTTGCCTACTTGAGATAAAGGTAAGTTCAGTTCCGTCGATGACTTCCCATTTTTAAACAGATCGACCCGAGGAGTTGAAAATTGACGCTTTTTTCACCAGTAAATCGGCACCATTGAGAATGGGCCAATTGCTTTTGAACATATTGTGAATATGACTAAATTGTGGATAATAAGGTATTGTCACGGCAGAGAACTCATCTCCAAAACAGATATATTGTTAAGTATGAATTCCGCGTACCGGTACCTTTTTTTTGTTGGGAGGGGGGGGGGGCTTGTGTTCCAGCCTTCTTAATCATTTTTTCTTGGTTTGTAGGCTTTTGTCGTATTTTGCTATGTTCACACATGGGTAAGTGTTGTATCCTTCCATTTAATGTTGAGCCCGGGGAAGCCCACCGGGCGCCCCCGTCAAAAATTATAAATGTCCGGCCAATTCTTTGCTTCGAGTTCCGGGTCTTTGGTGATCATTTAGGCGTGGAGGAATATCCCTCTGAATGGGTGAATTCATATATTATAGCATCTCATTTCTTCACAACAAACAACAAATGTGACGAAGGAATGCCATTAGAGAAAATGAATCCGTCTTCGCCTTTTATGGAATTTGGTGGAAGTAGGCCTATATTTCGCATTCATCGTCTCACAAAAGAGGTTTCACGGGACGAGGCGTATTCTCTAAAGGGTGAAATGTGTACCTGCTCTTATGTATGAATTGACGAATGTCGTCGCTTGACGTCACAGGGTGAAGGTTTTCAATCATTGGTGCGGGATTTTGATCATTTGCCAGTTGGAAGGTATTTTAACAACTCGATATCTTTCTTACCATGTCATCCGCGCCGAATGACGTTTAGGGTCCCAAGCTGCGACACCTACATGTCTTGGTTGAAGTTATTCGATTCTCAATGCATATCAAGAAATTTGTCTCATTTGCGCCAAATCGACGACAGGCAGCGCTGCTCCCAATGCATTAGAGTTGTTATCTATTCATGACTGTCAGGGGCCCAGTACTGTCAGAAAACGTGACCTGAGCCATTATATAATACTGACCACCATGTTCCATGTTTATACTGACCATGTAATAATTGACCCTAAATTTGGCAAAATGTATGCCCGACCAAGCGCAGATGGTTACTCAACAATAACCATGACTGAGGTGGATTGATGGTTGATCTGGTAANTAAAAACGCCATCCATAAGGTGTGATATTCAAAAAGCAAATCAGCTTATCCCTGTTGTGATCGGTCAATCAAATTGACTGCCTTCTTTGTTTAAACATTTTGATATGTTTATCATGTTGAGGACTTTGCTCCTGCGCGAACTCACCGAGGAATTCCACGACAGGCGAAGTCTGTGTCAGTTTCATTGGCATGCGTTATGGCTGTTCATGCATTTTCTTTTATTAATTTTCATAACAATGTAAAATGCTTCCAGTTACTGAGGTCTTTTTCCTCTCCGTGGAAATGGACTAGCCACTGTCGTGTGTGTGACGTCGCGATTCTTTAAAAAGCACGTTCTTGATATGGAAAAAAACAATACTTTTGATGTTTATGATTTTATTGGCCACGGTACGCCAATCAGCATTGAAGTCTGTTTATTTATTGCTGTGCCTGATTGCAAATCAGACCGTCCTCCTACTCGGAACTAAAGACCGGGATTTCATGTTGTGTCGTCGATTTGGATCACGATTGTTCAAGTGACCTCTCAAAAGTCTGTCCAATCGGTGTCAATCAGTCTTGTTGGTCGTGATAATCTTGATTGCTTTGACCGATATAATATTTTATAGCATGATATAAATGTTGCTTCGACTAGGCCTGTCTGTCACTCGTACACTTCATCATTTCGGGATTATCTTCCCTTTAGACGACCAGAGAGTAACCGAGTTGAAGAAAAGCTGAGATCAAGAAGACCGCATGACTTCGGAACATAACAAACCAGAAGACGGTGGGATTTCGCACGTTCGATCACCATCAACGCAACACCATTTCACCATGAAGATTCCCTTAAAGACCTCCACGTCGACGTCTTCTGAGACGAGTGAGGACACCACCTCCATGACTCCGACGTCACCGCCATCTTCGCTGAACGACAGCGGATACGACGACACCTCATTGGACGATGTGGACGACGGGACGACTGAGGTTAGAATATCAGATCATCTTGCAGCATTGGTCATCATAGAGGAGGATGGCGGCAGATTTTGGGGGACGATAATCAGGAGTTGTCAACTCCTGGAGCACGTCAAGGTCAACTCACAACTCCGGCCAGTGGAGCCGGAAATCTTCTGTCACATGGTCCAGCACGTGCACAAGAATGGCCGACTTTGGAAGTTAAACGCTAGGTAAGGAAAACATGCCTTCCGAAAGCTTGCAGTCAGCACACCTACACATCCCTGCCTCCGAGATTGAAAATTGTGTCCGTGAGTCGTGTCGCATAAAACTCGCCGCACCCGAAGGTTTTACCTTATACATGTACAGGATATCCTGTATCGGGATAAGATTCTCCACCGGTCAATCAATTTCACCAATACATCATCTATTCCTTAATTTACAGAGAAGGTTATGTATTCAAGGAAATTGACGGAGAACCGACGTCCGGGATGAACGGGGAGACTTTCGTAAAAAAATTGGAGTCCTGTGCCAAGGACATGATGGAATGCCCTGGATTAAGCTCTAGTTTTGTAAGTCTTAACCGAGTGTTGTTCACTTCTCCGAGATTGGAACATAAGCATTCGTGAGGTCCCCTTAAACCATTGTTCAATGGTTGACACAGCTCCTGTGGAAAGTTACACAATCTTGCTAAGAGAGCTTTGTGAATAAGGCCCTGGCGCCGTATTCATAAAACTACTTAAAGCGAATCGATAGCGGATTTTGTTTACATTTGGCTGGTGTTTGTTAACACAAAATTCAGCCAATCAAAATGCACGAAAATTTCTTGGTTGACATTCTGGAGAAGTTTGTTTACATTTTTTCCTGAAAATTCGTCCCCTTTCAAATTCTATTTGTAAATCATTTTTTTCGCTTTCGATTCGCTTTAAGTGTTAGTGTGACACTTGTTCAACACAAAAGATAAGTATCGTACTTTGACTTAAGTATGTTTATGAATACGGGGCCTGGGGCCGTATGCATTAAAACATATTAAGTGTAAAATTTCCCTTAAACTATTGTTCCAAACAAAAGATAAGAGAAATTTTACACTTAAGATATTTCATGCATACGGCCCCTGGCATTTGGTCCCTAGTGCGAGGCCGGTGAACCTCACAAGCCTTCTATCTTGAACACCACGGTAACAAAACCCCTCTCATCTCGCCTTCCAGAAATTCCTTGAGGTAACAGATGAGGACGTCTTTCACTACATTAAATTCAAGTCGGATGGAAAAGGTGAGTTGGAAGTGCGCACGATCCATGACGTGGCGCTCATCACTTGATGACGTAATGGATTACGGGAGCTTTCCAGGACTCGGACATGCTGGAACCGTTTGGGGTTGTGAAGATGGNGGGGGTCCTGAACATAGTTTAGGCCTACAAATAAAATAGCTCGCAGAAAGCCAATGTCGTGATATGGTCACAATGAAACTTTCTCAAAACTTAAAATTTGTTATCTAGGACGTCAGTTTGTACGTAACAGATCACCCATAAGAAGTAAAGATGAATAGGGTTTATTACGGACCACTTTGACCACCTCCACCTCACTCGCCTACTGTTCCATACCGGAACGTGATCACATTGTTTGCCCACTCTAACTTTTAGGAAACCCGACGGATGTTACAACAACCATCAGTCGACAGCATACGGCAACTGCAGAAACTGATGGTGTCACAACTGACTGTGCGGCTTTTGTGGGAGACCTGTATGCGATATACAAGTCTAATGAATGGATGTTTCATTTGCCGGCGTGGGACGCTGATATGCGAGACTGCTATTTATTCTCCAGTGACGGTACAAGCGTCGAAATCCGGCACAGTCTGGACCCGAGTCTGGAGAAGGAAAAGTTACGCGGATGTAAGTTACCAGAACAACTACGATCCGATCACGTGATCAAACGGGAAGACTGTCCGGCGCCGTGTGCGTACAGCAGAAGGCAAAAACTGGTGTATGCCAATGCCCGCTTTATTGTAAACTTCAGCATAAAAACACAGCCAAAGGCGTCTAATAGCACCTGTTTATTTTGCAGACTTCTTCAAAATTGACCTCTATAACGGCATCTACCGGGGATCAGCCATCCACAGCTTACAGACAGAAGATACGGTCTTTCCTTTGATTATTAAACTTCCATTCGGTGACAAGGGCAGGGAGAAGGCCATCGGGGCAGGCCGGAGAAAAACAAGTGGTGCTGATGTCATGGTGAGTTATCACTTTTTGCCGATAGCATGAACCATGACATGCGACAGTCGCGAAGTAATCATCCTGCGACGGCAGAGGTTTTTACCGTACTCCTCTTCACGTGTGCGATACACGTGAGTGAATGGAAGATGACTAGCGAGGTAAAAAACCTTGTTGTGGGAGGATGTAGTGACGAATAAATTTCCTGATCAGTGCTAGCCTTGGAAAATAAGTCCGGTGGGAGGAAGTCTTTTCCATTTCCGGCGGTGAGTGCAGCCATGAGGATCCTCGCCCGACAGAGGGCAGCACACCGAAACCCGGTCCTAATACAATGGACGCCTTTTGTGTGGGAAATTGATCAGGACTGGGATGCCAGTTCCATTTCATTAATTTTAACCACTAGTGACACCTATTGAAAAAGTCGGCTGTCGTCCCCATTCAGGCGAGCGCCAGTGTATTCAGATTGCAAGAATTGTGGGTCGGCTGCGCTTCGGACTTAAATAGTTTTTTTTTTGTTTTAGGATTTTTCTGCAGACCTCAAGCAGCAGATTGAGAGAAAAGAGATTTGTCGACCAGACCCCACACTTTTCTTCTTACGCACAGTTGAGAAGGGCGCGCTCGTATTCAGATGTACAGAAGACATAGGTAGGTATTCAGAATATATCCGGCTAGGCCTATTTCTGGTATTGGTCAGGAGGAGTTCCCCAACCTCCGAGTTATAGAACCGACTGAACAAAAAAGGTGAATCACAGCTATTAAACTTTCGAGTCCACGTGCCGAGTAGACTTACAGCTCGTAACCGAAGAATGACGGAAAGACCCGAAGTGTTACGAATGATGTCGAGTGGGGACGACAATCTGGGCATGTATACTTATACAGAATTTATCCTGATATTCCAGAGCGATTTCTCGGAGTTGAGGGCAGCGAATTGAAGTCCCTCGCACCAAACACCGACAGTTACAAAACGGACAAACGGCTTCACTTCCACCGCATCCTCCCGTCCACGCTCAATGATCACGTGCTCAAGATCGTCCAGGAGAAGAGGGCCTGAGACTAAACGAACACATGCAATGCCATTACTGCCTTCAGGAACAACTGACTTCTCTTACGCACAAATAGCATGGGAACTTTCTCTGGTATTTATGACTGTAAGGCCTGCTTTCCATTGGCGCGTTGACGTGCGCGGAAACGCTCTAAAGCATTCTTTGTTTCCGCTTCGCTGGTCACGGCGCGGAAAAAACAATGGTTTCGAGTGTTTCCGCGCACGGAAACGCGCCAATGGAAAGCAGGCGTAAGTGTTTGTTTCCGCTCCGTTGGTCACCGCGCAGAAAAATACAATGCCTTCGAGCGTTTTCGCGCACGGAAACGCTCCAATGGAAAGCAGGCCTTAAGGGCTCCGCGCACTAGCGATTTTTCGAGCGATTTTCTAGGCGACCGGCCTTGCGACCACAGAAGCGACTGAACATATTTTCAGTTTTTTTTAGTTTTTATTGTTGAGTGTTTGCGACATACTTCCTTGGAAGATCAGTGATGTCGTGGATGACATCACTGATCGACCTCAAAGGTAATTATCGCATGGGACGTAGTCGCATCTGTAGTCGCCCCATTTTAGTTGCCGGTGTGCGGCGCCCAGGCCACGACGGGAGCCGCTTCGACCAGCTACATGATAACATCAGACCAATCCCACAGGGATTTATATCAGTCACAAGTTAAAGATGTTCCAGGATGGATATGGCCATCCTCCCGCCGCCTGTCCGATCTCTGCTGTCTCGCGCAGCCAACAATTTTCTTCCTTATAGTTGCTCTTGCGATTCCCCAGCAGATTCACAACAGCGGCTGAGTGACCGACACTACTACTGCCGAATATCACCCTAGACTGGTTCTCGGTCCCAACATACCTGAAGGATCACCTTTCTCCGTCAGAGCTATGTTGGGACCGAGTACCAGTCTAATATCATCCTTCAGTCCCTGTGGACACATTAACATCATGTATTTATATATCGCGCGTCAGATATAACTTCTTAAACAAGAGATATTTATACAAATCTAATGCCTATTATTGTTTATTGTAATGAACATTTAGTATGTAAACTATATTTTAATGAATAGATAGAATGTTCATTTCATGCATTTCACCTGTTGTTATTATTTTCGTATCGATCCAAGGAGCTGATGAGACTACTGCCCGAATGAGATACGGGTTCCTGAAGTCTTCCTGTCATTTTATTGCCTTAATAGGATGCGTTTCACCGTCCAAACGTTTCGTGCATTCACTGCTGTGTGGGGGGCGCTAATGTTCTGTCCGGGACTGTGTGAGGGTGCTAGTGTTCTGTCCGGTGTAACGTTTTTCAGTGATGCCCGTGTGCCAGTGTGACATTACAATAGATTGACAATAAGCGGCGACTTGACAATGAGCGACACACAGAGAAGTGAGTCTGTTATCCAGTGTGTTCCAAAAATGGAAGACACACAGAAAAACGGCCACCCTGAAGAACGTTATACCTGTGTAATGTACGGTGGGGCGCTGATGTTGTGTCCGGGACTGCGCGAGGGTGCCAATGTTCTGTCCGGGATTGTAAGAGGGCGCTAGTGTTCTGTCCGGGCGCATATAATACCCTCGTCCTTAAGCCGCCCATACACGGCGCAATATTAGGCTATTGCACAATATGGGGCCGAAATGGGTGGTCGTGTGCTTTTCGCATGATGGGTACAAGAAAGGATGGCAATAATATAGCCCATTGTGAGCCTCATATTGTGCAATAATATTGATTGTGTATTGGCCGCTTTACTGACAGGCGAAAGAGAAAAAGAAATACATGACAAGCATAGTACCGGTATGTCAGAAACTATCAGCTTTATTCGATCTCTACGATCTTCGTACATATAGCCAAATGTAGGCCTACTTATCACATGGATCACAAAATATACATATATCTAACCATACAGCAATTAAAAAACATAGGGTCGTATTCAAAAAGGGTGTTTAAGACTTTAGACGCGTGTAACTTCGTCAAATGCATGGTGGAAGTGTGTGCATTTAGTGAAGTTACACGCGTCTAAGCCTTAATCCGCGCGCGATGATCACCCTGTTTGAATACGACCCTTAGATTCTCACGATAGCTATACAATAGCGAACAACAATTTCATGTCCAACACCGAGACATACATTTATGTAATATACACTTACATGTTCTTTAATAGGTTTTCATGAGGATGTGAAGCTCAGGGTGAAGTCTGTGCGCCACTGACTGAGCGATGATCGCCGGCTACCCGGGAGACATGACCACCTCACGGTGTACGGGCTTCGTCCTGACGCCACGTACTCACTTCCTCAACTTGGTTGCCCGGCTAGTGTTATTTGCCAGTGTTTCTGTGGGTGAGTGTGTGCCCTTATTGTTTGGGAAACGCTGGCAGATAGATCGACATGTTTCTCTATGTGTCCCCTGTGTTTCTCTGTGTGAACCCTGGCTTTTTCTCTGTGTCAAGTCGCAGCTTATTCCGTCAGACAATAGGAAGGGAACAGTCACAGACAGGAAACACAGGCAGATGTTACACAGGCATCATTTTGAAATGAAGGCAATAGAAATGAAGGCAATAGAGGGCGTCATGAACTCAATAGGGGGCGTATCTCGCTTATCTTAGTTCCAAATTCCTCCGCTAGGGGTGCAAAGTCGCGGATGATCACTCGGGAGTACTCGGCAATGTTCGGAGTCTCTCGGGAATCTTCGGTTTTTCTCAAATAGTCAAGGTCAAGGTCATTGGTACAAGCCCACATTTTTTAATTTGAATTTGAATAGGCCTACTTAGGTCCCCTTTGGTTGTGCCTTGTCGAATAAGTGCAGAGGATAGGCAATGCATTGAATTTAATAATATCAAATCAATATAGGGCCTACTGAGACTGAGACTAGTACCACGCCATTTTCATGAACACCAGTTTTCGGTGTTGACTGCCCTTGACACTAATTTCTGGTGTTTGTGTTTATAATAACTTTATTATAGAATCGAAATTTAATACAAATCAAGGCCAACGCCGAAGCATTAGTGGCCCATAAAGTACTTAAAGATAGTAGATGTGATGGTGGAAAAAGTATTTGCAAGGTGCACAGAGTGTAATACAACAGTTACAGACCAAAAAAAAAAAAAAACAGGGTAA
>NMRB01003342.1:46098-58247 GCA_002633025.1 Notospermus geniculatus | reverse complement strand
GATCACAATTTGGGTAAAGTCTAAAAGATGCTCCAATAGAGTTGTTACCTATTCACAACAGTTGGCCACCTCGGATAGTCGCAGGAAATGGTGATGTAATCATTATGTAATACAAGATATGAAACCAGACATGCGGTAAAGAAGGCTTATATAACAAGTTGTAGGCCTGAGGTAAATTAAACTTACTACCATTCAGGAAATGTTCCCTCCTACAGGTACGCGTAATGTCATGTGCCGGTGTGACATGTGTGACAATGCTAGGCCATATCCGAGGCAGGGGCAGTAAGGACAACGATCTTGACACACGGGCGGTCTAGACCAATGATGAATTGTACTCTAACATGGATTGATAAACTGTGGTAAACGCGAACAATGGTCAAATCCTTTGGCATTAAGAGTCGGCTGACAGCTGTAATACAGTCCACCTTTTGTACTCTTGGGCGACAGTTGGATTAGTAACAGTCCCTGAACAGTCGCAGACAGGTAGTGGCCGAGCGATAAGTGGGAGTTTGTTGCGTTCGACTTTGCTAGTTTAGAGAGTACAGCAACTGCTCGGGTGCCTTCATGGGGAGAGCATAGGGGACCAGCCACCTACCCTCAAGGTGTTTATTCCTGGGGAGATATCAGAGCAATAAAGAATAGACTGCAGGGTGGAACATCCCCGGCAGAGGGATGTAGTTAATGGCACATGAAAAATAGTAATCGAGGCAGTCTTGACAGTTTATGTTGGCCTACAATAGTCTAATGAAAAGGAATGAGTAACAGCAGCATCTTCTAATTATTCCCTATAACAATGAAATTCCCTGCATGACTCGGTCTATTTCCTGAATGGCAGTAATGTGATTAACTTAGACCTGTAATAAAGAGTTATGTAAGCCTTTACCGCATGTCTGGTTTCATACCTTGTATTACATAATGATTACACCACCATTTCATGCGACTGTCCAAGGTGGCCAACTGTTGTGAATAGGGGTATCCAGTAAATTAGACAAAAGTAAATTAGACAACGGTATTTTAGACAAAGTAAATTAGACAATGGTAAATTGGACAACAGTCATTTTAGACAATGGTATATTAGACAATGGTAATCTAGACAATAGTCATTTTAGACAATGGTAAATTAGACAATGGTAGACATAAGGATAGGTAAATCAGACAATATCTTCTTTTTGGGACATGGCATGATATCAGGGCTGAAGGGGTTCTTGTCGTCCTGGTTTATGATGTCGTCAAGTGAATTGTACCCTGCCTCCACTTTTTTGTTACAAACTGTACCCAGGTTCAGATTTAGAGACCTAGGGATGAGCTCATTCTTAAGACATTTTGCTTGGTGCAATTAAACTGAAATTGCTCTCCCTATAAGTAGGGGCCTGCCCCTCTCAGTTGCTTACTCAAAAAAATCCAGGGTGATGTTCTGACCAACTTGATGTTAATCAGGGCCTGCTCATGCCTTCTTTGGCTCAAAGGTGTCAAAAAGGGACAGAGGTACCGGTATATAAAAGGGGGCCAGTGAACACAACCTTTCATAGCGGTTTCTCAATGATGCCAAGGTGGTCAAGAGATCGAGAGGAGGCCAGAAACATTGTCATTGAAATTTGTCTAATTTACCTATTCTTATGTCTAGTTTACCATTGTCTAATTTACCATTGTCTAAAATGACTATTGTCGAGATAACCGTTGTCTAATTTACGATTGTCTAAAATGACTATTGTCTAAATTACCATTGTCTAATTTACTTCATCTAAAATACCGTTGTCTAATTTACTTTTGTCTAATTTACCTGGATTCGTGAATAGGTAACAACTCTAATATGATTTTTAATAGGGTTCTACATGTACTTCTTTGGTTTTGAATGCACATTGGCCCAGAAAGCCTTGAAATCAGTACTTGTACATGTAAGTGTACAAAGTCACTGTGGAGAATATCGGCAGCCGCCTTTCCAAGTACAGCTCACCCTCGCTATAACATGACGTACCTCACCATAACGTACTCCCGAATATAACGTACTTTTCCAATGGATCCCCAGTTTTTTGCAAAATCAGCAAATTCCAAGAAAAGCCCCAGCCCGATGATCAACTTTAGCTATCTGCTGGTCAAATGTGCTCCACATGGCAAAAGGGTGTAAACAATCGACGGTATGTTACTCAATTAACTTGATATTCTAAACTCAATCAGTTTTTACACTTCCTAGTACATAAAATATCCTTTTAGCAATGATAAAGCCCATGAAATCAATGTCTGGTTCTGCAAGGCAAATCTCATGTTTCATGACAGTGCGTTTTGTCCCGTAACATGCTGGGAACAGAGCTCCCTCGCTATTACGTACCCCTTGTTATAACGTACATGTACTTTTGCCATGGATCCCAGTGAGTACGTTATTGCGAGGGTGAGCTGTATTTCGTTCCAGCAGCAACCCTCTCCGAGTTTTATTTTACACTTCACTGAGTAAAAATGGCGGATGTCGCTGATGAGACAGAAAACGACGACGAAACTGGTGGATTTATAACTCCTACCTCAGAGTAAGTCTTTTATGATCCTGTGGAGGCTATTTTAATTTGTATACTCCATCGCTCGGTAGAAAGTTTATCTGGGTTTTAGCTTGCAATCGGCTGTACGAAGTGAAATTGTTGGGAAAGTTGCCGATTTGCGTAAAATTCACTGGCCTGTGCTGTGTCAATCACTTCATCCTCGGACGAAAAGGCCTCTTTTAGTCAACTGTTGGCCTTTTTATCTCGCAGACGCCTTGTTTCTTCCAAGATTAAGACTAAAACTTAATTATCATCACGAAGATAACCATTTTAGTGTTTGTACTTGACCAAAAGAGGCATTTTCGTCCGAGGATGAAGCGATTGACACAGTGGATTTTACGCAGAATGGCAACCTTCCGAACAATTTCACTTCGTACAGCCGATTGCAAGCTAAAACCCTGATAAACTTTCTACCGAACGATGGAGTATACAAATTAAAANGTGCTTCCGACGGGTTTCGAACCCGGGGCCTTCTGCATCGCAGGCACTCTCCTGATCCACTACACCACGATTCCACTTGACAAGCAGAGGAGAGTTTTTGCTATAAGAATATTAAACTTAGGATTTTATACTTATAACCTGCTTGAAAACAGCCAGAAGGAAGAGGCAAGCAAAGTTGCAATGATCTCATAACTTAGTCTCGAAGAATTTCTTTTTGGAATGGAGAAATCAGCAAATAGTTATCAGTGGTAGCTAACACTACTTTATAGTGTTAGACTTTTACTTTAACACCATTAATGGGTGTTCAAAAAGGTTAACACCGATGGCTAACACCAATTTTAAGTGTCAAGCATCCCCTAACACTATTCATGGGTGTTAAACATTGTTAACACCGACCTTCAACACTTAGTAATAGTGTTAAAATGTCTTAACACTCTTTTTAACACTGATTTCTAGTGTTATCAGACAGTTAACACTACTTTTGGGTGCATGGTTAACACTACTTTTTTTACTGTGTAGTAAAAGCATACTTATGAATTACCAGTCACTGGGTCATACATGTACCATCAAACTAGAATCCTCCTGCGAACCTTAAAATTCCGGCAACATCTAACTTCAACCCAATGGAATGCAGAAGTTATGTAATGTGGCAGACCCTTGTGGTTTTTGATCATGCCTGTTGACCATTTGTGGTCGTTCCCCAATTGTTCGCGCTGTGCACCGCTTAATTCAAGTGGTAGTTATTAAGTACGGAATGGAAGGGAACGGAATCGTGGTTGCAAACGGAATGTAAAAGACGGACCGGCCCTGCAAACTGGAACGGAACAGAGCTAATCTTATGGGTAGGGCTGTGTTGTTATGTTGGGTTCGTTCTGTCATGTTGGTATTACCGGTAAGCTCGATTCTTGCATGTCTTGGGTCGTGCCGTTTACTTTTGTTGGCGTAGTGCTTTTATGGTGGGTTCGATTCTATATTGGGGTTAATATGGAGTTCCTTTTTGCCATTGGGATGGTGCATTTCTTCAGTGGTTGATTTGATTCTTCGGTCTTGACCCCATCCCAATAATCATCACGACCAGTATAGAATCAAACCAACCGTTTAAGCACTACCCCACCAGAGTGACCGGTGAAAGAATCGAACCTACACAGCTAAAAGAATTGTCTTATCCCATACATTACTAAGGTGGGGCTACCCAATAACTGAACCAATCATCAACAGTACTATACATGTAGGCCTACCCCAACCCCCAAATAGAATCGAACCCACCAGAAAAGCACCACACCAACACAGATATTGGCAAGACCTTATAGTTGAGCTCCCCACCAACATGATAGAATGAACCGACATAACAGCACGGCACTGTCCATTTGAAACGAAATGAAGATTAACTTTGTTCCGTTCCAGTTTCAGCGTCAGTCCGTATTTTACATTCCGTTTGCAACCACGATTCCGTTCCGTTCCGTACTTAATAACTACCCTAATTCAAGAGCCGCGTGTGGTTATAGGACTCCGTAGAAAATCCTAACAATTTCCTAACTTCCGCATTCCAGGCATTGGGTCGAAGTTAAATGTTGCCGGACCTTACCACAGGACTGCTGTCACCGTCAAGCTTCAGAAATAGAGTTCAAATCGATCCCTACCTTTCCATCTCCACCAACTTCTCCGTTGCCACCTGGAGACATCCCTGCTGTAGCAGTGGGAATAGGGCCTGGTATTGTCACTGGGCCTTGATTGCTGGCAGTGTCACTTGTCCCTGAACTGACAGTGTCACTCGTCCCTGAACTGCGAGTCCTTGGTTTTCTCACTGGTCCTTGACTATCACTGTCCATGAATGCAGTATTGTCAATGTCATCATGGTCATGTTCTGATTCCTCAGTAGTAATATCAGCATTGGTAACACTACATGTAAGTGGGAAAAATGTATCAATAGATGTCGTCGCAGTATTGTCACCCATGGAAACCTTTTCATCCATACTTGCCGTAGAGAAAATAGGTGGCGTAACTGACCGTAACCCGGGAAACTTCGAGGGTGATGGGGCAACTTCGGGGGGAGTTGAAGCAGGTATGTGATTTAAGCGGCTAGAATTGTCGGCAAAAGATGGCGAGGCACTAGTTACACTTGTAACGGAAATACGTGAAGTATCAAGTTGGGAGGCAAGTCTATCATTCTGTTCCTCTTCTACTGACTGACATTGTGATTCTGCCATGGAAATGATGTTACAGAGCCCAAAATCACCATTTTCATCAGAGAGGTCGAGGGTCAGAGGTGAATCGGGGATTTCAATCACAGCGGCAGGGGCAGCACCAGTTCTCTGAAATAAGAAACAATACATGCAACCAAATGATGATGAAGTGCAGGCTACATGTACATATGGCATGATATCCGTTGCAAACTTTGATATGGGACATATTTGTGTTATTTGCATTGGACATACACATTTATGATCGGTAAAACTTTAACATTTGCGTATTGTAAAGTTCACATTCATGTCCGATGCCACACATCCATGCATGTGGTTCTACATTTGCGTTTGATGCGACTTCCGGATTTGTTCGATCTCGGAATTCTGGGTAACTTTGAAAGGATGGTCCTGATTGGCTCCCGGGTTCTAAGGCCATATGTAGATGAAAGATTAAAAAGAGTTGGTTAACATCCTTCGACTCTCAATTTTCTGAGGTAACCGCCTTTGTGTCAGCAGCCTTGTGATGGACGAAACTTCCCAGGACGTGGCTACCACTTACATGTATGTTTGTTGGTATGAAGTAGAGAAATGGCTTCAAAAGACAGTGGCTGGTGTTCATAAAAGCTAGCTATTACTTCAAGTTTTGTAAAATTACATTTACATTGGGTCATATGAATAAAGACAAGTAAACGAATGCTTTTACTTGAATTTTGCAATACAAATGCACTAGGCAATGCTGCACAAATCCGATGTAAAAGAATTTGCTAGTCTTTATTCATATGACACATTTGCCCGGTTGCACAGCTCTCATTCAAGTTGAGTTCATACCAAGCTCGACTTAAACGCGACTNCTTCATGGCAGTATAGCAAAAACCTCCATCGCAGCAATGAGTTCGAAGATGGTGTAAATGAAAGTTCAGAAACCACACTTGCAAAGCAAAAATAGAACACCATGGGATATTTCAGGGTGGTTTCAAAAACTAAAGCCAAAGAGAGCATGCAAAACTCACTTTTGGGCCCTTCATGCCAATTTGCAGGTGGCGCCACCAGGCTTCTGGGGGGCTGCCGGCCAAAATATTTTGGTTTTTTTCATAACTTCACTATAGGTACCTGTGGGCCAAAAATCAAGGAATTCTAGGGGGGGTCACTCCAGAAGTGTCCCATTCTCTCAGAATATGGCTCTTAAGCTGTACTTATGTCTGGTCATAAGTGCGACTTACGTGAAGTCGAGTTTGGGTTATAAGCTTGACTCAGGTGACAACGACCTGAGCAACCGGGCAATTGGCTGGTATTAGCAAATGCTACTAAAGATTTCCATAGCAGTATTCAATGTAAATGTAACAAAATCTGAAGTAGCCTAAAGGCATTTGCTAGATACATATCAGCCATAGAACCTTGCTTCACCATGTTCACGTTTGAAATCTGCATGAGCTCGATAAGTTGAGCTCTTCAAAGGCTCGAGGAGAGCTGTTGTGACATCGCGCCTGAACTTCAAGGATGGCAAGGAGCGCAGTCAATCGAGCTCCTCAGCGCAATTTTGCAGGTGCACAGGGGGGCGTGAGCATGATTGCACCTGTCTTATGTGAAGCACTGACTGTGCATAAGTAAAAGCATAGCTAACTTTTATGAATACCAGCCAGCCACTGGGTTGGTACGTATGTACCATCAAACTTTATCCCGCGAACCCTTCTAACCACAAGACTGCTGTCACTGTCAAGCTTCTGAAAAAAGAGTTCAAATCGATCCCTACCTTTCCATCTCCGCTGCCACCTGGTGACATCCATGCTGTAGCACTAGGAACAGGCCCTGATATTGGCACTCGGCCTTGATTGCCAGCAGTGTCACTAGTCCCTGAACTGGGAGTCCCAGGTTTTCTCATTGGTCCTTGACTATCACTCTCCATGAATGCAGTATTGTCAATGTCATGTTCCGATTCCTCAGTGGTAATATCACCATTGGTAACACTAAGTGGGAAAAATGTATCACTAGATGTCGCCGCAGTATTATCATCACCCATGGAAATGTTGTCACCAATACTTGCCACAGAGGAAATCGGTGGCGTAACTGACCATGACCCGAGGAACTTTGAGGGTGATGGGGCGACTTCAGGGGGAGTTGAAGCTAAGCGGCTAGAATTGTCGGCAAAAGATGGCGAGGCACTAGTTACACTAGTAACGGAAATACGTGAAGTATCAAGTTGGGAGGTAAGTCTATCATTCTGTTCCTCTTTTACTGGCTCAGATTGTGATTCTGCCACGGAAATGATGTTACAGAGCCCAAAATCTTCCTTTTCATCAGAGAGGTCGAGGGTCGGAGGTGAATCGGGAATTTTAATCACAGCGGCAGGGGCAGCACCAGTTCTCTGAAATAAGAAACAACGCATGCAACCAAATGATGATAAAGTGCAGGCAAACCTTCCCAGTGTTCTCCAACTCCTATTTACTGCCTACCTGCCAGCCACCAAGTCAAAATTCCTGACCGCGAAGTCAAAATCCAGTTGTGCCCTCCCCACCGAATCAAAATGTTTCGCAGCCGAGTCAAAATCTAGTACCCGGTTGTTGTTTTGTTGAACATGTCCAACCAAACTTGTGAAAAATTCACATTTAGGGCAAAAATTGCTTTGACCACATTGAACATGTCGAACAAGAAACAAATCCAAGGCCTTTTAAAAGGACAACAGTATTGCTCCCCAATCCTGCGTTACAACTACCCACGTTAAGGGAGACCTCTATTGACGACTTGGTAAACCACGCATGCTAGTACGTGCATTGTAGTGTAATCATACATTCTCCAACACTGGGGCGAAAGACTTAACTACAGTATTGGAGAATGGTGTCGGTGGCGCCGGCTGTCAACAGAAAGTGGCAATACCGTGGTCCTTTAACCCAACGGTGCCGAACTACGGCCAACTGCTCCGTCGGCTACTTGAAGGCTGAAAGCGCCGAACAACGGCGAACTCCGTAGCCCGAGTCTGGCCGAGTATTTCCGAGTGCCTGTCGGGGAAAATGACGTCATTGATAGGCAAGCTAAATCGAAGATTGTACAATTCGCAGTTTATGGATTTCGGAGGATTTTGGAGTGGTTTTTTCGCTAATTTCACCCAGAAATCTCACAAATTGAATGTAAACAAAGCAATCAGCGGATTATATGTGTAAACATGGTAAATAAAGTACTTCTGTGGGCTTTGTATCGATATTTTAGTGATTATTTCGGCTTTTTTACATGTAGATAGATTCGGTGGACTTGAATGCCAGTGACGATAACATTCCGTGGGTGTCAAGGTCTGTACAGTGCAATAGGGGCATTTTACTTGCCCCAAAACTAATTTTTGGCCAAAAAACCCTTCGGCACGTTCAGCGTTTAAAGGTAAATTGGCCTCAGGCACCGTTGGGTTAAAACCTCAGGAATGCAGGTCATATTGCATCTCAAGTTCTCTTACGTCACATTTTCTGCAGTAGCCTATGATGCCACTCGCCAACTCCCTTCACAATAATGAGACCCACATTACACATTCGCAATTCCTGCCTTGTGGCCTGTTGTACATGTACCACCGAGTCAAACTGTGGAAAGTTGGAGACACTGCCAAGATTATAATATCAAAGTAATTTTTCCAATTGTACATGTACATGTACGACACCAGTGATATTGTCAGTGGTAACAACTAAGTCAGGAGTTTTGTAGAAAAATGACATTTTCTCATGAATAAAATGATCCTTGTTTGATTTGACATGAGCGAGTCTAAGATTTTGAGTTGGCGAGAATGTGTACATACAAAGTAGTGGTTCTTTGAAGTGAATACTTACTTGATTGTAATAAATAATAACAATTGAATAATCCCTTTAAAGCCACTTTTCCAGGAGGTGTTTGCGGACGCGGAAGAGAAGGCGGGCACAGGTGGAAAAAATCGATTCAACGTAATTCCCTTTGGCTGTTTCACTCACACCCGTGCCTGCCTCCCCCTCCGCGCCCGCAAATACCTCGTGGAAAAGCAGCTACTGGCTTATGACTGCTCAAACCCGCTCGTGTCGGCCAACCAGTGCCAGTGTAGTAATACATGTATAGCCTGCACTAGTGGCACAACTTACCTGTCGTTTTCGACTCTCACTACCGACCGATGATACCATGGACCTCTTTGTCAACTCATGAGCTCGTCTCTCAAGTTCTAACTCTTCTTTCAATTCCACATTCTCTTTCATTAGCTGATTTTGTAACTTCTTCAATAAATTGTCTTTGATCATTATTTGTTCTTGTTTGACAGTCAACTCTGATTTGAGGCGTGCTAAATCACCTCTGTACTGCACAAGTTCATTCTGTTTGCCCAAGTGATCAGAGCGGGACCTCTCCAACAGTTCCATGTTGCTGGACAAATCAGACTGGACACGCTGCAACACTTGTTCTTTCACAGCCAGTTCCGAATGAGCTTTGCTCAACTGTCTCTCCTTACTAAAAATCTCCTCCCGTAATTTAGAAATCTCCTCATTGCCAATATCAACCACCATATCTTCCAACTGTTTCTTACGCTGTTCCATTTCTTTCCGTTCTATTTCTACACAACTCTCTTTGACCACAAGTTCTGCTTGGTATTTCGTTATAAAACTGAACAAATCCGACCATGCTTTTGTCAGCACGGCACCTTTACTGTGCAGTTCAGTCTGCATGTTGACGAATACTTTGCTTTCTTCTGGACTTCCCTCTTCTTCTTCCTCAACGGGACTTGGTTCTTGAACCATGTTCATTTCATCCTTTGCTTCTGTGAGTGACATTGTGCCGTCCTTCATCATCAAGTAACTACCGGTAGTTGAAAATGTAAACCTGAAGTGAAAAGGAGCAACATGAGCAGAAATGGGCCAACATGAATGGCTGCCCAATTTCGGTCCCTTTCTCCGTGAGCTAGGCCTATGTTGGGGCCGGGTACCAGTTTATAACATCTGGTTCCCATACACTGAGTGGTGTCATGAAGTGCCCAAACTAAAGGGCGTTGACTGTGTGTTGGAAAAGATGCTTTTGATTGCTGAATGATGAGACGGCCCCGCAACCTACATGTACCTGGCTCGCCCCTTCCCCACATGCCGGCAATGGCAAGATGGACAAACCCACACAAATAAGCCATGATTTCGTAGTTACAACTGCGCATGCCCACACCAGACCCCAGCACGGTCAGAGGTCAAGCGGTATAAACAGTGGCCGCACATCGATGAACACCATAATCACGATAATTCAGGGTTCCAGATACATTTACTGTTAGCCAATGTCGCCAATGGCGAAAAAAATATTAGATTGGCTACAGTTACAACTGGTTTGGCTAAAAATTTGGCAACCAGTATTATTTGTGGTGTGAAAGTTGAGTCCCTGAGATTCTTGCAGTTAGAGCTGTGTGGAAAGAGAAGTTGAAAAGGGGCTGTTCACTTAAGGATCAATTTTACAAAATCCCAAGAACCACATTTTTGGCCTATTGGCCTGAGTAGACTCTCCAGTAGAGGCTTGTGCAGTCAGGCGTGAGGGGAGTATGAGTGACATTTATAACCAAGAAAGAGGCCAGGGCAATGTAATTCTTAGATTTATATTGTACAATTGAGCCTCAAGTGAACAGCCCCTTTATTATAAGAATAACTATATTACACAATTTTGGTTGGCTACAATTTGCGAAGATTGGCTACAGGTAACAGGCCATTGGCTACACATTTGGCTCCCCAAAAAACAGGCCTAGCTGTACCCCTGTAATAGAAACACCAAACTTTTAAAAAGACTTTACATCAATGTGCAGATCAAATTCTGGTGGATATCTGACAACAAAACAATGATAATTGCGCAAAATGACTTTGGTTTGCGTGCTTTGCTGTGTCCACGCGGTTCTGTCTATAGGCCCAGGCCTTTCCATTGCCCTGTCACTACACCTTATAGGGTGTAGTGAAATCTGGTTTGTGCCCAAATTTGCATGGAAAAGATGTGCCCAAAATACCCAATGCTGGCCTGAAATCCATGTTAACATCCATATTTGTATCTAGGATTATAATGAACTGTTTGTGAATGGTCAGAGACCATCAGCTCCACAACGCCAACGGGCCGTGCAATTCTCTAAATTTGCTCCTGATTTTCGAATTTTTCAATGTGCCCAAAATAGGGGTATAAATTAGAGGGTGTAGTGATTTGCTGGTAATGGAAAGTCCTGATAGGCCTGCCGCCTGACCCAAAAGGAAGTCTGAGCGTGTGTGTAGCTGAAAGGGTAAATGTCGTCCTGGGTACATGCATTGCACAATGTATTGTAAATGTACAGCGGTGGCGCAAATGTTTGGGCCCTTTCCGCCTGGCTGGCTTCACACATGCTAGGTGCGATTAGGCCTATTGACGGAATAAGCCGCATTGTACAAAATAGGATTTCCATTGTATTGGAGTAATGTCACTTCCGATTGGGAATTCTAAACTTTAGGCCTAGCCCGTCTTCGTTTTGTATCGTCCTCGTTCTAACTCTTTGTTTTTGCCTCCTCCACGTCCCTTTTTAGGCCATTCGTTTACTTCCACGAGCTAGCTCGGAACAGGCTCTACAGCGTTCGTTTACACCGGAACTGCGTCATCGGGGCTTGCTCGGACCAGGCGCGACTAGCCCTAGGCCTACCCGCCGCCGAGGTGGGCTTCTCGTGGATCCTTCCCAGGTTGCAAAGCATGATGTCTCTCCCGATCATGAGATGCACACAGCCCTCGCATACATGTGATGTGTACATCGGCGTGCAAAAGTAATCGATCGCTGTCGTGTTAGGCCTAGACACGAGTACTAAAGTATCACGTGGCGGATATTCCACAGGCGCTCGTGGCGACACACAACGGCAACACACTAAAATATATAATATGAAAGGCTAACTAATCGACAGCAATGCCACAAGTTCAGAGGTCTCAAACGTAACTATCAAATCATCAATTGTCAAACCGAAATACTCATTGTATTCCATGGAGCATCCGCTTTACGATGTACCGCAGATTTTTTTGAAATAAAGTTGTTATA
>NMRB01003342.1:27013-45397 GCA_002633025.1 Notospermus geniculatus | reverse complement strand
CTCGGCGACCTATACATCCCGCTTGTAGCGTAGCGCCCGCCCATGTCTCTGATGTAATCATCGTAATACAATCGTTGCATCGATGATTCGAAGAAACTCTATTCCCCTTCTTGTGAGAACATACTGCATTGTGTATGCGTGCACCTGCTTCAAAATGTCTAGGAGGCGTGGCATCAGACTTTCTCAATCTGAGATGCCGGGAAATCGCGTCTCAGAGCTTCTAGTTTCCAAAATTTTCCTGGGGGACGTCCCCCAGACCCCCGCTAAATCGGTGCCAACGGGCGCCGGTGATCGAAGCGCAAGCAGATGGCGCGTGCAAATCCAGTGGCCTCCACCTTCAGAACCCACCCCTCGAGAAAATCCGGGATCCGCCCCTGTATTAAGTCGGGGTCTTGATGCTTCTTTTATTGAACACAGTTACCTTCCGATTAATTGTGTTGATGCTTCTTTTAAAAGTAGGCCTATGTATGTCAAATTTTGGAACGTGATTGTTCGCTGTCGTGTGGGCTGCCGTCTTGATCCCTTAGCCCAGTCAGTAGTATATTAAATTGCAATTTTCGCTGGTTTTATGCCATTCAGAGGGTGCTTTTCCAAGCACCGACGGGATCTAGCTTTGCGTTCCGAAATCCAGGGAAATCGCGTTTCAGGGCTTCTAGATTTCAAAATTTCCTGGGGGAGGCCCCCCAGACCCCCCGCTGAGGACGCGCCTACGGCGCGTACGGCGACGGCTTCGCCACCGCCGATATCTGCGCCCCCCCTTTCGTCAAATCCTGGATCCGCCCCTGGTCACTGATCATCAGCAGTCATTTTCACTATCATTATGGCATTTTACAAAATCACTGTTACCAACACTAGATATACTCACCATAGAAGAACACTTAAGTCGGTTTCTTACCGGTTAAAACACTAAATTAGGGCGGACAAAAAACATCAAAAAAAGCAAAGCGAACACCATGAACACATGCTCATACATGTCATATATGCATTGTCATGCAATCTCGTACCCATTGTTTGTTTGTTTGTTTCAAAGCCCGTTCCACGGATCCGTATCCTACTCCTCCACTCTGCCCTTCCTCCAGCCTCTTCCATGTCTTCCGGGTCCGGAGAAGGCAGGCCTCTGACCCCGGTACGGGAGAGGGCACTATCTCCCCACCGCCCGGTAAAGACTATCCTTGGAGAACAGAAGGGAGGTGCTGGGCCCCGCAGTAACCCCACCCACCCCTACGCCGCCGAACGGACACACAGTCTGCCCTAGCCCGCCCGACCAGCGGCAGGTGGGTCTCCACCCAGGGCCCCTGTCATTTAGTGTCTTTCGATGACGGGCCACCTAGGCCTATTATTGTTAAGCCAGGGTCCCCCTCCCGTTTTACTCTCGTGCCGCCCTCCTGGTCTATTTCACCCACCCCAAAAAATCACTCCCACACACCCATTCCATCCTGGGCTCCTCTATCCCCCTCGGCCTCTCAGCCATAGCATGTGCCACTTCACCTACGTTTCTGGCACCTCCTGTCTCAGAGTTGAATGAATGAATTTATTCAGACCTTAGAGAAAGGTAGGCCTACATGAACAACTTTGAGAAACAGCCTAATATTTGAACAAACTGTGGAAACACCACAGAACATGGACATGGCCACAGCCCCTAGTATAGGCTAGCCGAGGAACGATGGTGGCGACCTCTTCTGCTTGATGCTCGTTAACTGGCACATTCAGAAGGGCCTAAGGAATTCGGAAATGTGGTGCCAATTCACGTCTATGGAGAGCCAATTCGTCAACATTTCTTAATGAAACGACACTTCCCTCACAAAATGGCTGCTAAATTTTCCAATTTCCAAAGGCAGAGACCCTGAACGTAATTCACTAGGCCTACTCCGTTTCAATTAACTATTCATAATAAGACAACTAGTGGCACTTTGTAACACACCCACACCCTGCAGTGCACGCCTCAAGTCCATGTGCCAGCAGCCGTAGCATATTTTCAGAGGTCCAAGGAGCACATACCCAGGTGTGACAGGGATCAAAGTCCGGTCTTATTGTTCAGAATTTATTGTTTAGAATAATGGCTATGGAGACCACGACCATTCGAATATCACCTTACAATAGAGGGCTATTGTTTGGCGGACTTGCATTCCTAGGACGTTGATGCCTGTCACACCTGTGATAACACACCGAGTGATGCATGAAAAGCTTTGTCCCCGATCTTTAGGAAAACCCATTGCAATATGGAAAATATGAAAATATGAGTGGACTGAAAGGCCGAAACCTCAGGTTTTTATGTGGACTTTTTATGAGTCCCAGCTTCAGCCTCAGCCTTCGCGTCCCCTAAATCTAACCAATCCATGGATGGATTGAAACCAACAGATGTGCCCCGAAGACTAAAAAAACGGCCCGTATTTTAGAATGCTCCTTAAAGCTGAACTCAATAGATATAAACCCCAAGCGGCAGAGGTAGAAATTACGAACAGCAAGGCACTTCCAAACTACCTCTGAAGAACGATACACGCTCTCGGTCGGTCACAGTTGGTTTCACTTGCCACCACGCTCTTGGACAGTAAAGATCTCAGCACAGCTGCCAAATGAGAAAAAACGAAAAATAATCTGTTACGCTGCTGAGATTCGAACCCACAACCCTCTGATCGATTCGCCAACCTCTTTCTGCACGCGCCACGGAGACCGCTTGTTTGCGAGACGGCAATTCCGATCGCTTTATTTCCTCATGGCGGTCTTCAAAACTTACAGCGCCTTTATTGTACATCGGCGCAGTTGTATGCAAGCAGTCATCGTGGCGCAAATGGAAAGAGGTTGGCGAATCGATCAGAGGGTTGTGGGTTCGAATCTCGGTACGATCACAGGCTATTTTTCGTTTTTTCTCATTTGGCAGCTGTGCTCAGATCTTTACTGTCCAAGAGCGTGGTGGCAAGTGAAACCAACTGTGACCGTCCGAGAGGGTGTATCGTTTTCAGAGGTAGTTTGGAGGTGCCTTGTGGCTGTTCGTAATTTCTACCTCTGCCGCTTGGGGTTTATATCTATTTGGGGTTTATATCTATTAAAGCTGAACTGCATGAACAAAAACTGGAGATTCCAGCTTTGAAAAAAGACCACCACGCCACGGTGGTGGTCAAGAGAAATGCAAACGACCATAAGGCACTTTCAAAACACCTCCAAAACATGATAGACTACAAGGATATTTGGTGGCGCCACTGTATTCACCCTGAGTCTGTCAATGGAGCAACATCAAGACATGGCATCCAGTGACGTCTGCAGGTCGAAGGCATTAGGTTCTTACCGAACCAGAGAACAAAGTCGGTCACCATTCTATAGTATTCACTTCTTGTTGACATTTATGGTGTTATCCAAGCACCAGTTGAAAAACATTTATGCATTCAAAAACAATACAACACGCATTTGGCGTACATCAACGTCATCAGATATCATTACATATAGGTTGAGGATAATTCTTATTTTATTCCTTTGGTCATAATTACCGTAATCAATTAAATATTCTTTCTACAAATACACACACATCGCGCGAGTCATGTATGTATTATTGCTCAGATCAAGTACATTGCGTTTCTGTGAAAATATATTCAAATAACGAAACTATGGCAAAAGAAATCAAATAAGATTTATATGCAACATGTTTGCAATGATACCAATTGGAGTTTCTGAAACTCAGACGAGTGGTGTATTATTTGTTGATGCCGAAGTTTTTGCCATTGTACCATATATTTCAACTGGGCGCAATCACTAAAGAAACCTGACCAACCTCATACTCAGGTTCCAACAGATCGTACTAAGTCTATCAGGCTCTGTCACTTGGGCACTATCTCTTGATGTGTCTTGATTGAAAGCCTGAGATTGAATACAGTGGCGCCACCAAATAAGCCGGTAGACTATCATGTTTTGGAGGTACTTGGACGGGCGTTTGCACTTCTGTAGACCACCATACTGCGGCGCTGTGGTTTTTGTTCATGCAGTTCAGCTTTAAGTTCAGCTTTAACGTGAAGGAGTTCCTCAAGGCCATTGTTCTGTTGAGAACAATAGCCTTGAGGAACTCCTTTACGTTGAGGAGCATTCTAAAAAACGGGCCTAAAGGCGGTGACAGACTAGTGCGTACGCGACGCGGAGCGACGCGTTTTCTTTTGTGTTTTTGCGCTCCACTGCACATGGTGCTCAGTAGTGCCTGAAAACACAAAAGAAAACGCTTAGCTCCGCGCGGCGTCGCGCTAGTCTGTCACCGCCTTTAGGCCGGGTGACACGCGACACGATCACGAAGGCAAACAATGGCTTCACAAAGGATTCATCCCCATGAAACCTTTGTTCACCTGCGTGTTCGTGTCGCGTGTCATCCGATGTAAACTCGGCGTTAGACATGTAAGAGTCCAGCTTTTGTCTTCAGACCCAAAAAGGACGTAACAAAAAGACAAAAGAATGAAGAGTCCTGGCTTATCGAAACAAGTCAATTCAACAGGGACGAATTCTCCAGGTTGGACATGAATCAACGTCCTAGGAATTCAACTCCGCCAAACAATAGCCCGCTATTGTAACGTTCTCGAATGGTCATGGTCTCCGTAGCCATATATTCTAATCCCTCGCTGAACAGTGAAACTGGACTGATTTCAAGGAGGCTGCCATTCCTGTCACACCGGCTTTGCGGATGGAACTCCATGTCGTGTCGCAATGTCCTAGAATCCGTGAAACAGACGAAACACGAAAAAATGGGGTACGGCTACAATCGAGGCGCTTAGTGTGGCGTTGGATTTCATGTTCATGAAACCTTGCTAGGCTTAGTTACTTGCTAATTAATGTGCCCGCCCAGGGGCGTAGCTAGCTTTTTTGGCCTGGGGGGGGGGGGGGAGAAGACCATATTTTGCTNGCCCCCCCCCCGCTAGCTACGCCTCTGCCGCCAATTTGTACAGACCAATGTACACAACCAGCAACCAACTAAGCTAGCAAGGTTTTATGAATGATTCCAGGTTGCTTATTTAACCGCCACACCAAAGGTAGCCAAATTCCTTGAACATCGATTCGACAGTGTAAAGGAGTAAAAAGGAGGCGATGTTTGCAATCCATCTTTGTTTTATTTAACAAAAGAATTACAAGTTGGTGTATCGAAAATATGTAGGTCGTGGCGTCGGTTATTCTGCCAGTGTCGATTGTGTACCCGGCTACTAATTGACAAAATTTAATACCAGAAATTCAGCAAGCAGGCAACATGAAATAAATGCACAACATTGTGTGCCCGAGATAAAAATAACAGGACACGAAACGCGTTATGTTATTGCGACAAGATGTTGCATTTCCACGCAGTGAAGCAGCAGGATGGGTCTTACGCCGAATCAACCGTCAGGACACCGAGGCAACCCGCCGACACCCGTTCTGAAAAATAGAAATTTTGAAGCGATGGAGCAAGACGATACCTCGTAGGGTTGTGTAAGATTGGACATCTGGCATATTTCGATTTTGTCCACCTGGTGGCCAAGCCAAGAACCGAACCTGACCGAAACCTGGGTGTCGAAAAACGCTCCGACTCCAGGGCATTTGCATGTAGGTCCCGGTGTAACGTTTTGCAGTGAAGCCCGTGTGCCAGTGTGACATTACAATAGATTGACGGAATAAGCGGCGTCTTGACAATGAGCGACATACAGTGGAACAGCAACGAGTTCGTTTGCCAGCAACGAGTTCGTTTGCCAGTATTCCGAAAATGGGAATCACTGAAAAACGTTACACCGGGCACCGATATGACGCAAGTTTGGTTTTCCAGCAACACCAAGGAACTTGTTACGGTAGCTGTCGCATTACATTTGAATATCCCTAGCCTCGGGAATGGATTTAAAAAAGGTGATGCTCTGAGCAACCTGGACTGCGAGAGGTTGGTATTTGTCGAGACATGAACTTACCAGGTTACGGTTTCATGCACCACACGTAGTATTTACTCGGATTGTGGCAGGTCTTAAATTCAAGTGCGGATGGATATCCTGCAGTACCATCGGCCAACCATCCACAACTCCACTTTCTGGCACCGTCCTCTGCCATTTTCTTGATGACGTCTTTAGTCGCAATCACCAGACCGTTTTGTTTGCAAACATCCTCGGCCTGAGATAGCTGGTAGATTTTAAATGATATGTCGTCTGGAGTCTTCAGTACAGCGGCAGCTTTAAAAGACGAGTATAAATAGCATAAGTAGAGTATGGACAGCATAAATAGCATAAAGCCTAGTTTATACTTCGACGCAAGACCATCGGCGTCCGACGCGCGATCAAAATCTGGACGCCGGCCTAATGAAGTTGGCTTTTGTCGGCGTACAGATTTTGATCGTGCGTCGGACGCCGATGGTCGTGCGTCGAAGTACAAACTAGGCTTAAAGGAATCAAGGTTTAACTGCGAACGATGAAGTAACTGACGGATCCACTTCGTGTGGCCACCAGGGCTCGGGTTGCACCAAAGTTAAAGGGCCTCTAGAGCGGGCTCTAGAGGCAGCTTTTTAGTGCATATTGATATGATTACTAACAGAGAATTGGTGGCATGAGGATCCAACTTGGGCATCAATCTGGAAGTAAAATTTCATCAATGTCAACACTTGATTCACGAGTTTATGGTTACTAGCGCCACCTGTTGCATCGTGGAAGTACTGTTAGTAGCCTAATAGCATGCTGCCTCAAGAGGCCCTTTAAGTTCTTATCGTAAGATATGGGATTTGGGACAACCCAAGACATGTCGTAAACCACATAGGCAGGAAAGTTAGGACGATGTCCTAAGACATCGATGGTGCAACCCATTTTTGTTCTTAACTTTTAAGAACACAACACAACACCTACGACCTTTGGTGCAACCGGGCCCCGATGGTCGCCCACTGCCCGAATTTGCTTTACGTAATTAAGCAGGGGCTTCAACCTTTTTTCGTGATAGTGTGGTACAGTCGTGTGGTACGTACATGAATCTGTCAAGTTGATGCCTTTAATTCATTTTCTGAGAAAAACAGCTATTTTCAGCACAATTAGTGTTCCCTGTGCAAATGTACGTTAGCCTATTCAAAACGTACACAAATGACCCTGCACTCGTTCGTGGGGTTCATTCAAACTTGAGGCTAGGTGGCGATATCGGAGAATATCACCACTATAGTGTCGTTGCTAGGTTTCCATCTTGAAAAGTAGTGCAAATGATACCATTTTGAAAAAGTTCGCGTCACGTGATAGACCAGCCCACCGACGATGACGTCAGGATTTCAAGATGGCGATCTAGCATCTACGGCAGTGTTAATTTTCGTCCAATTATCAAAAAATTTCAACGCTGCGTGGTAGTATGGGGTTCATTAATTCAGGTCCTTTTGTATCGCAAGGTCAACTAGTCCGAATTCAACGAAATTTGCACCAAACATGCAGAATTTTTCGATTCGATTGGATTTCACAGAAAATTGCCGATTGCCACGCAACACGACTATGCACGAGATTTTTTATGTGTGAAAAAATCTCATTTGCGGCGAGTGGAAACTGGGCCGTGGAGGGGCACTTGCACGGATTAACCGAATAGGCAGCCAAGGTCGAGGAGGTTATACATTGCACTCCATGGCTTTAAGATGAACAGAGGCCAGGGGCCGTATGCATAAAACATCTTAAGTGTAAAATTTCCCTTAAACTATTGTTCCAAACAAAAGATAAGGGAAATTTTACACTTAAGAAGTTTTGTGCATACGGCCCCAGATTCACAAAGTCCCCTGAGCGTACGTATGGTTCTTAGCACTGCCCGCATCTGTTAAAGCGAATCGAAAGCGGATTTTGTTTACATTTGGATGGTGTTTGTAAACAGAAAATTCAGCCAATCAGAATGCACGAAAATTTCTTTTGTTGACATTCTGGAGAAGTTTGTTTACATTTTCCCCGAAAATTCGTCCCCTTTCAAATTCTATTTCTAAATCAATTTTTTTCGCTTTTGATTCGCTTTAAGTGAGGAACAATCGATACGGGCAGTGACATACGTTCGCTAGGGTTTTAGGTCGTGGAATAAAGCCTTGTAGAAAAAGCTAGTGAAATTTGTCGGCAAATGCTTACCTTCCTGTTTGGTACAAAACGCCACGCTGTTGGTCGAATCGCACTTGTGGGTAGCACAATCTTTCACAGGCATCAAAGGGGTAAATTCCTCTGATATATATCCACAGTTGCAGGAGTGGAAACCTTCCTTCACAGCCCTCGCGATTAAGGACTTCGAGGCCAAGTATCGGTCCAGCTTCTCACAAGCCCAAGATGCCAACGTATGACTTGAAAATGGACCTTTAACTTCCTGGACGAGTTCGGTGGAACCTGAAAGATTCAAAAAGACAGGCCTTCATAAGGCTCACTGAAGGTAATCACTCGTCAGGGTTGCGACTCAAGCGACAGTGATAAACTGCTTTTACAGGCATTTCGTCAAGTGGGACAAGGATTATTAGGAGCAATATTATTAGGCCTTCCAGCAGCGAGCGAGCTAATGTGTTGCCCATTTAGAGTCGCCGATGCCAATGTACGGCGTCTTCGTCCTCTACTTGGCGGAACGTATATTCCTCGCAAAATGAATGGGGACATTTCTAAAATCACGTGGGGCTTAAAAATGGGCAGAATTTATAAAACATAGCAAAAGCTTACAAGCCAAAGCCCCAAGTCCAAGCTTGTGCTTGGAGGGCAAGCCGTTGTTTTACATTTTTATATTGCTTGGATCCAGGCCCCTATGAGAAAAGCAATAAAGACACCTCCAGTTGACTGTTTTTATGGTCCAATGTGATCACCGCTTTATAGAAAGCAAAAATGAGGAAAGTCCCACGAACTACAGCTTAATTACATTACATTACATTACATTACATTACATTATCAATAACAAAGATATTCACCACATTACATTATCAATAACAAAGATATTCACCAAACATTAAAAACAGGTACAATTTTCTCCGAGAAGCATGTAAATGACACATTCAGGGAGTGGCAGCAATGTCACAAACCCATAGAACCTGGGGTGGCAAGTGTCATCCTGGCACACCAGGGGCATCGCGTGACTACACCTCCTGTTACATCACTCATACCCCTGGCGTCAATAGCAGCATTTCTATTTCACAGCTTGGTCCTAGTCGCGAGTGGCCAATCAAAATGCTCCTTTTATAAACACGCGCGTCGTCAGTCAATCTGACTTCCAGGAATACAAATATTTTTTGTTGTACATTTTAAGTACAGTTTTGTCCGTCATGTCGGAAATTTACTGGAAATCCAAGCATTTTGCGAGACATAAATCGGAAAACTTGACTCGATTCGATGCATTTCAGTGCACTGTACAGCTGACATGGCAACTTGCAATCCGAGGCTCTTCTGCAACGCGTAATCTGATTGGCTAATATTTGGCACGTAAACTAAATGGAACAGCCACCTTGAACAGTGTGTAGTGGGTATTGCTGCCTGGGGTAGAAGTCTGCAGTTCGACGGAATGACGCATTACCCCAGGTAGGCCTGGATGGGCAAGTGTGTGTCTTGACCAGCACTTCATAAGACACCATACATGCTCAGTACATTAGAAGAGAATTAGGAAGTAAAATCCAGATCCAATATGGCCGCCCCGTTTTGGACTAATTGGCACCATTCATGGAATTCCATTGTGGAGTACTCCATATCTCTTACTCCATATCTGTTCTCCATATTGCTACCAAAAGGGGTGGACTGGTAGAAAAAACCTCGAACTGTATGATAAGCAAGGTGTTGGACCTTCAAAATGTATCATTTCTTGGGAAAGTGTTCCGTCAACTAGTCTTTTGTTTCAGCTTATTAGCTAAATTAGTGCATTCTAAGACCAGTCTCGTTCAAGTGCTTTCGACTGATAGACCCCCCCCCCCAGGTGCCTTCTTTTTCGTCATACAACTTGTACTTTTATATGGTATTTCGACATGTTTTATTTCCAATGCTCCAAAAATTCACAACGTCGGCTTGCCCTTAAGGAGAAGCACGAGCCAAAAGATTTTGCTCACAAACATTCATAATCAATTGCTTATGACCTTAAGCCGAGAACAGATCGACCTTGCGACTGGAAGCAACTACCGGCAATGGCGTTTCCGGCAATGGTGGGCGACTGGCTGGAAACAGCAGCAAGTGATCAGTTGCTCAAACAGGTCGATGTGCGCGCTAGTTGCCGCTAGTTCCAGCCAGTTGCTCATGTTCTACTCTTTGCCGACCGTTGCTTCTAGTTCTTGCCTGTGGTCGATGTGCGCGCTCCTTGTGGCACTAAGCCCGGTGGTCAAGTGGTTAGCGCGCTTGACTACCAACCGTGTAATGGGTCGGCGCGAGTTCTACTCCGGGCGAAGGCACATAAAATTGTGAAATATTAGAGGGTCCGTCGGATGGGACAGAAAGCCGTGGTCCCTTGTACCTGAGTGTCTATGCCAGGGCAAGTAAAAGACCCCACACAGGTGGACTGTAGCCTGTTGTGGACTCCATACCTCCGGCAAAAACCCAACAGGGCTACGAGGCCGGTAATGACTAACAGACTAACTAACTAACTGGATTGTGCCACTTGTTGCCGCAATGACCAGTCTTAGTCGATGTGCGCGGTCCGCTCATATCGACAGCGATTTTTGCGTTCAGTTGCTTCCAGTCGCAAGGTCGATCTGCTCTCGGCTTTACAAAGCCAAGCAAGATCTTGGGTACCGCAGCACAACTACTGTTGTATGGTAGAAGCATTTAATGTGATGAAGCTAATGCTCGCAAGACAAAGCTTCTGCTAATTCTTATTACATGTATTAGGGAGTTGCTTGTTCTATGAAGCAAAAGCGAAATTTTATAAATAGCTCTTCCAGAAAAGGGCCACAAAAAGCAAATGTTAGTCATTTTATGAGTTTTTATGAATTCGGCCCATTGTCCCGGTGCCGATCCCCGTCACACCGGCGCATTCGCTATTTCCGTTTCAACCTACCGCTTCGCTTGATGCACCATACGCCGTATCGTCGTCCAGGGTTAGTGCAGTTCTTTAATTGTAGTTTATAGGGATAGCCTACAGTACCATCGGCCAACCATCCACAAACCAACCCTATCGCACCATCCTCTGCCATTTTCTTCAGTACGGTACGTCCTTTGTTGCAATCTCCAGGCCGTTTTGTTTGCAAAGATCCTCCGCCTGGGAGAGGCTACCGATTGTAACCGTCTTCATTACAGCGGGAGCTTTCAAAATAAATAGACAGTTCAGCCTTCAGCACTATCGGCTAACTAAGGGATAGACGACCATCGCTTCTGACTGATACGAAGTGATCAAAGCGGATTGATACAGAAAAGTTACCAATTTGTAGTTGGCAGTCAGTGCGAGACATCGTCGACTCCAAAAAAGGTCGGAACGCGAAATTTCTTGAGTCCTAATTACGTAAAGTTGTCGTGTGGGAGATTTTGGCTAATGTTGCAACGTACTTATCCTCCAAAACATTTATCTACAGAATAGGACCGACATCTTTGTTGTTAGGAAATATTTAGGCCCCTTTTAAAGCCGCACAGTATGTACAGCTACTCGCTCCAAGTTCCGCCGAAATACATGTATAGTGCAACCTCATTTAGGCATGCGTAATGTCTAATTATCATAGAACCACATATTCATATAGCATTATCCTGCATCAAGGTTGGGGGAATCCCCATGCTGTGTATAGTCTCGCGCTGCCAGCCGTTTCGCAATACAGATCCCCAGATTCGAAACGGCTGCTGGGCGACCGAGACTGTGCTCTTCGATTACGACCCATCTGTCTACTGCGCGGCTTTAAGGGTTTCACACTATTGTGGACACTAGTCAGAACGCAAGACGCCCAACGCAAAAGAATGGCGTTTTCTGTTCTCAAATCTGGGACAAATTTCGCATTCTGGATAGGCGTCTTGCGTTGCAACTAGTGTTCACTATAGTGTGAAATCCTTAAATATTTCCAAACAACAAAGATGACCTATTCTATAGATAAGTACATTCGGTAGCCAAAATCCCCCACACGACAACTTAACGTATTAGGTATCTTGCAGCTAAGCGACGTAACGGACGAAAATTACTTATGCGGCGACGTATAGTACGATATTCTCCAACGAAATGTCTCCATACTACAGTCTTACACTATGAATGCCCCTACCGCCAATCTACCCCACGCTTGGAGAATGATTTTCGTCACCACGCCTTCGGCATAATGGTAATAAGGTCTGTCAGTCTATTGGCCAAGATCTATGGCGCTACTCAATCAGCTCGATAGGGGTGCCAGGGAGATTACGTCACATGTTTTGTGACCATTGTCAGCGTATGTGGATTGTATTCATGTGTTTGCTGCATCATCAAAACGGCTGAGAGAAGAGTAATACGGCCATTGACACAGCCTGAAAAAGACGCCATCAGAAATGCCTGGCACATTCACCGGAATAATTACAATCGCGTCCTTGCGCATGTCCGAGGAGACTTGCCTGCCCAGATATTGCGAGATACTTATGATGGCCACACTGATGAAGCACTTCGTCGCAGAATAAGAGATTTTGTGCGGAGGGAATTAATTGAGTAAAATTTTGAAACTTTCTTAATATTGCAACTTTTGTTTCATGAGTATCGATTTGTGCCAAGCTACATGTATGCCGCTCCAAAACAAACATCATTTCTTAATTTGTCACACGGGGGCGCGCAAAGCATGACGGTTGATGCCTGTCGACAAGACTATTTGCCTTCCCTATGTAATAATGGGGTATCAAACAAATGGTTTCGCCCACTTTGTTGGTCATTACAGGAGCGTTCGCCTGGACAGCCAATCGTGTGGAAAAGGGGCTGGTAATTTATTATAAGTCACCGTTTCGTCCGTTACGTCCGTTCCGTCGGTTAGCTGCAAGATACCTAATAGGACTGAAGAAATTCCGCGCCCCGCGTTCTGCCTTTTTCGACTGAAGAGATTTCGCGTTGTGCATTTTTAGAGTGTAAAAAAGCAAAAAAAGTACCGCATGTACGATTGAACGTTTGCAAGTGACAACTGTCCGATCGAATGAATATGACTTACGTTCCTGCTTGGTACAAAATGCACTGCCTGTCCTTGCAAACCAACAGCCGGCCAGTGAAGTAAAAAATCCGCAACCTTTCCCAGGCTGACCTGGCTTCATCAGAGAGTCCTTCCCAGCCTCGACGACCCATCCGCAGTTACAGGAGCCGAAGCCTTCCTTCATAGCCCGCTGGAGTAAGGACTGCGACACCAAGTATCGGTCGAGGTGCCTACAAGCCCGAAATGCCTCTCCGCTGGTTTTAAATGCACCTTTGACTTCCTGGACGAGCTCTAAATAGTGAAAAGAAGTATTCACTATCGGGGTAGTCCGGTGTCCCTTTTCCCAACATGAACCGATGCCTTTGTACACCCCTGCAATAACTTAATGGTCTTTTGGACATCGATAAACACAGCTCAACTACCCTTCAGCAACAGCCCGATTAACTGAACCGAATTCAAACTGGGAGATCAGCTATTAAAACTTGGCTTGTTAAATGTACCCACCTTCTGCCAGGCAAAGACCCATCAAAGACGCCACGATCAGCGAAAGCAAAGTGCTGCGAGTTGCCGTCATTTCGTTTCCGTTTCACTGAAATGAGAAAAAAATCGTCAAGAATCGAGAATGAATGTTCGATATCGCCACCCACTTCTCGCCGACCATTGTGCGAAGCTGATGCAGCCTGACGAGACCAGTGTTATCCTTGCAGTAAATTGAAGGGGCGATGGGTAGCTCCGATCGCCAACGAGCAATACCGTATGTTGATGACGATACGTGTGCGCCGACCAGACCAGCCATGCGTGGAATCCTGTCGCCGGTGATCATCGCCAATGTCAAACAACCAAAACCAATAGGCGCGTATCTGCGATGGCCGAGGAGAAAATCGGTGGCGTTCAGATACTTGCGCCCCAACGTCGCCTGGCATGCCTCGGGTGTTACCGCTTTGTGCTCGCCCCACGGTCTCCGATGTGAAAAACGGGAAATCACCAGTCAACTTACCTCTCCGCAGACGAATTGTGAACTGCTGAATTGGACCTCATCCAAACTTTATATAGATCATTCAGCCTCGGTCCTATCCGTCCCTTTCCAACACGCTTGAGGTATGAGGTTGGGTGCAAACACCCCAGTTCGCAGGATTTTGATTGGTTGTCATTACCCGGGAATCGGGAGTCAAAAGTTTTGAGCGACGCATGATTACAAATGACGCAAGAATCAGACGTGTCGGTCAGAATGACACATTTGGTGTAACCTCGTTTTGTAACGAGCTACTCAGTTTTGACAAAAATGTCAGTTACTAGGTTGTGCCATTGGCCGGCAGAAAT
Source organism: Notospermus geniculatus (assembly GCA_002633025.1). Classification (NCBI taxonomy): domain Eukaryota; kingdom Metazoa; phylum Nemertea; class Pilidiophora; order Heteronemertea; family Lineidae; genus Notospermus; species Notospermus geniculatus. The sequence goes on along the minus strand of NMRB01003342.1, from coordinate 31,098 downwards.
GTCCTGTGCACCCTGGTTAACTGTCTGAGTACGTTTCATGCCTGAACATTTGAAGGGAATGATAAGCTATTTCTGCAACAGCTCAGTTACATCCAGCAAGAAGTTTTTAAAGGAGCCAACAAGACAAACTTGAAAGAACACAGAAATACGAAATTAAACATTTATTATCTGATAAAGTCCAAGTCAACCTTCATTCAACATGGGCAAAATAACAAGTTTGAAAACCTACCAGGTCATCTGGTAAATACTAGCCGTGGTTACACTACATAGAAATCCCCGGGTTTTTGACATTCGGTGTAATATTATTAAATGCACCCCGTTACAGAATGCCCTACGGGCATTCTATAACGGCCGAAGGCCGTTATAGAATGCACCCCCGGTCATTTGAGGAAGGGGCACTCAATCGAGGGTGCATCTGATAATATCACACCAGTCCTGCTCTATTCCATCAATCTTTGATTGACGCAAAATATTTCATCCAATTTCCCGCCGTACACGATCAATCTTTTTGGTCAAGTTTTTTTCATCAAACTTTGAGGGATCGTGTACAGCGGGCATAAGCAAGTGGAATGAAAGAAGAACATAAAGGCCTTTGTCATGTTTGTCTCGTCTGCCTGGTGTGCATTCAAATATTAATTGTGTTTTCGCTTCGTCAAAATACAAAAGAATTTTCAGTTACGTTACGGTGTGATATTCAAGATGTCAGCCCCAGATTTCTTCAATAGTTCTTGCGATCTTTATTCGTAAACACATTCAAAGCATGACCTGAATGCTGTTTAGCATACCGGGTAGGCCTATAGAATCAGGCCTGGCGAAATGTCGCTTTAGAATTTCTACAGCATGGCATTTTTTCCTTAACATATCAATCGCACACCTAGACGTAGCAGGCCTATGTGGGGTACCGGTAGTTCAGACAAATATCAGATGTAGACATCCTGAGAATATCAGGCGTTCTTACTGTTCGCTCCCTTCGTCACCGCAGACAAACCCCTGAGGACATCCGCCTGATTTGCTGTGGTATTGGCGCACAAGAAACTGCCAGCGCCCAATCAGCGAACGCCATTTCTGAGTCACCTTAAGATGACAGGGATTACACGTAGATTGTATCGTAGTGTCACTGCTGAAGTACCTCAGCTTCTCCACCTCACCCTAACTAGAGATCAGTTACACGTATACATGTATAACGGCCCTTGTAATATTCACAGCCAAGCAGCTGACACTGGTTTCCGACCCATGCCGACCATTAACACCGCTCGATTCAACCTAAGTTGAGTTCAGCCTATCCTACATTCATCGCACGGAATGTATATCGTTCTCAGGCCACACGTCGCCAAACAGATACTCCGCGGGAGTTATTTCATGTTGACCTGCTGGGTCAGCTTTGTTTTCTGCGTAGTTCATGTGTATCAATCACCGGCCAACTTGGGATGAGATGGTGGGGATGAACATTTGCTGGAATGGCTTTGATACTCAGCTTTGTTTTCTGCGTAGTTCATGTGTATCAATCACCGGCCAACTTGGGATGAGATGGTGGGGATGAACATTTGCTGGAATGGCTTTGATACTCCACGGATTCTGGCGAATGTCGGCAGGGGTTTGTGTGAGCGGATGAAGAGGATCGAGGTAAAAACCCCTGCTGTGGGAGGATGGATGTAGAACTAGAAGTCACCACGCACGTTATGGGGGGGGGGGGGCAAGGTTGAGCACTGTGGCTGATGTATTGAAACAAACGTTTCGGGGATGTAGGCTAGCAGGTTTTGCAGGGGCGTATCTACATGTATACTAAGTGGCTCAAAATGTCTCTGTGTTTGCGTGTGTGTATCTGTTAAACTGGCACGTTTTACAACCGCAAGGCCAATGAAAATTGATTATTAGTTTCTCATCAGCGCCCGCATCTGATTTAGGCCCCGCATTAAAAAAAATTCATTACATTTATTTCCAACGAAAATCTGCATAATTCCGGCGAAGTTACTGCTTTCTCGCCACTTTCAAAATTCCCGCACCTTTTTCCGGAGCTCTTCACGTGTTTCCGCCATACTTCGGGTAAACTCCCTACGCAGTTGCAGGCCCAGATTTAGAGGGGGCACATGGGGCACGTGGCCCCCCTCCTATTTTTTGAGGGGCAGTGATTTTTTTACTGCATTTTTTGGAAATCGTCTAATATTTCATGTCTAAGATGCTGGGAAGTCGCATCTCAGAGCTTTCATTTTTCAAATTTTCCCGGGGGAGGCCCCCCGCCCCCCCCCCATCGTGTGTGCGCACTGCGGTGCGCGCCAACTGGGTTGTGCCCCCGCCCTATTTCTAAAACCTGGATCCGGCCCTGAGTTGTGTACCGCGCCCCCTTTAGTCTGGAAGCAAACCCGGTAACCCCTTCAAATCTGATAACAGTAACATTTTGATGTTTTCGTGACCTTTGGGGGTAGGCGAATCAGAATCCGCCGGGTGCCACCGCGTCACCCTTTAGCGTTCTGAGAAAATCCCGTTTCAAGTTCAGGACACTGACTTTATCATTGAACCCAAGAACTGAGCTTTGTACAGGAGAATGGGACCCGATGTACAGCTAACTTTTGAACGGTTGGATTTACACCCCATAAATGTATTATCAACAGATATAAACATGGTGCCTCATAACCTAATAAGCAAGTGTTTTGTAGTTTTTAACTAGTTATACGTAATTGGAAACTGCGTTTTTATGTATTTTGACCCATTTTGTGTTAATTTACATAAAAAACGTCATTTCTTATTACATAACTACTGAGAACAATTAAGGACATGCTTTTCTGCTTCTGAGGCACCATGTTTCTATCTCTTGGTAATACATGTACATTTATAGGGTGTAAATCCCACCGTTTAAAAGTTAGCTGTACATCGGGTCCCATTCTCCTGTACAAAGCTCAGTTCTTGGGTTCAATGATAAAGTCAGTGTCCTGAACTTCAAACAGGATTTTCTCAAAACGCTAAAGAGTGACGCGTTCGCACCCGGCAGATTCTGATCCGCCTACCCCCAAATATTCAGAAAATATCAAAACACCGCTGTTATCAGAGAAAAAGGGGCTACGCCCCTTTTCGGGGTTTTGCGTCCAGACTACTTCGGTTTACCCGCTCTCCACAACTGATTTACTTCGTGGAAGTCGCCGCGTTTGGTCAACAGATGGCGTCAGGACCTGGCGCGAGTTTTACAGCCTATCAGCACGCTTTTTCAGAACTCGTTGGCCCGTTGGCAATGGATGTTCTTGTGCTACCATGGCTACGAACCGTTCGGCCAATGAATAAGTGTCTCAGGCCAGCTTGGTTACCGGTTGCTCGGTGCTCTCATTGATCGACTCTCTCAGCGCCATCTGTTGACCAAACGCGGCGAATTTTACGAAGTTAGCAGTTGTGGAGAGCGGGAAAACCGAAGGGGGCGCGGTACACAACTGCGTACGGAGTTTATACTCCGAGTAGCCAACCTCGTTTTCCTCGATTTCCGCTCCAGAGAATGCATACCTCAATGAGGTTTGCTCCTGGATCCATTCCTCATCTGGGCTGCTGACTCACAGCACTATAATGGAAGAGTTTGTTTCTGTCATTTTTTAAATCCAAAACATTATTGTTATCATTTTTTAGCTCAGCTTTCAGCTGAGCTAGTCATATGTATACTGAGTGGCGTCCGTCTGTGTGTGTGTGTGTGTGTCGTCCGTGAAACTGGCACGTTTCGCAACCGCAAGGCCCAGGGTCATGAAAGCCGGTGGAGTGGTAGGCCCTAGGAAGGACTCGAAACAGGACCAAAAATGTTTGCGATCTGACGTACATTCTGCTCTCCAGGGGGCATTTTCCGTAAAATGGAAAACCCCAATAACTCAGTCCACAGGCAATATATCAAACTGAAATTGATAGGGTATGAAGCTTGATTTTTGGTACACCAAGTGCAATGGAAATTAATTTGAAATTTGTTCTCCAGGGGGCGCTAGGTGACAAAATTGAAAACAGCACTATTTAAATTTCCCGCGCCAGTTACTTTGACGGGTTGGCTGCTCTTTTGTTCATGGAATGAGGAATCATGGGAAATGTCGTGGTGCTTGCACAAAGTGAATCGAGATGAAATA
>NMRB01003342.1:0-26584 GCA_002633025.1 Notospermus geniculatus | reverse complement strand
CATGTTTGGTATCAAACTAAAGGTAATGAAGTGTTGGTTTGAACTGACCTACTTCCGTGACCTACTGACCTACTTAAAGACCAGTTGCGCCAAGGTAGTCATGTTTGGTATCAAACTGAAGGTAATGAAGTGTAATTTGAAGTGATCTACTTCCTTGACCTGCTTAAAGACCAGTTGAGCCAAGGTGTCTTCCTTGGACCCAGTTTACAGTTCCACCTCTCCTTCAGCATGCTTCACTACACCTACAACTACAACTGAAGTCAACTGTCAGCTGAGCGCCAGGCCCTTGGGCCTCTTGTTAATCATACACAAACTGTCATTTCAGAATTGATAAATAGTACCATTCAAACGGGCATAATTGGTTTGTCCATTTAAAATGGGCATACCGGTACTACCAAGTATGCCCTTCTGAATGGTACTTGTAGTGCTATGGTGAATCTCAAAAAAGGTCGTCTTTTGCATGAAAAAAAAATGAATACCGGTAATGAATAATGAAATGAAATGGCCAGGGCCATTGTGCTCACCTCTGTGATAAGTCTCCGTGGTTAAGTTAAGTGTGAAACTGTGACCAGTATTAGACCAGTATTGTCAGTCAATGACATAAACTCAGGTGATGGCACCCAGAAGGAGTACAATTTCTGAATACAATGAATACAAGTGGTATTTGTGAACAAACTGCTTTCCTGTCTACATGTAGGTCACAGATGTCAAAAATTCAATTTTTCAAGATGGCCACCTGGTGGCCACACGTGACGTTCGTTGGGACTGAAATTTCAGCAGGAATATACAGGATACTTGCATAGATATTTAGACAACATTGAAACATCGTAACATCATTTACTACCGGTGAGACATGGCCAAAGTCTATGAGGCGCCATGTGGGAATTTAATTGTTTACCAAAATTATTTGGAAATAATGTCATTGTTTCAAACAATAGATGTACGTATTTTGACTTATTTCATACAATGAAGTTATAAATAAAACCGTGAAATTATTATTCAAACCAGAATTTATACTGAACATGATTTCATTCCCATAAAACTTAGACAAATTCATGGTTTTGAAAACATAACTTACTTTCAAACCATGAAGTTCATGCAATTTCATGGTTTGCAAACCATGAAAATGGTGTACAAACCATAAAATTGGTAATTTTTTTTGGTTTTCAAACCGTAATAATGTGAACGCATCATGGATTGTAAACAATGCCAATCGCAAAAATCATGGTTTGCAAACCATGATAATCCACAAAAGCATGGTTTCGGAAACCATGATTACTGCAAAACTCATGGTTTGCAAACCATGGAAATCGCCACATCCATGGTATGCGTATAATTGTATGCGCAGTGGAACACAGACTGGTCTTTGGCCTAATTTCGTTACGTTCCGCTGCACTCGTACAGTACCTTGAGGGCAGAGGATCAGTCCACTGTTCCACTGCGCATACAATTAATTATACGCATAGCATGGATTTGACGTTTCCATGGTTGGTAAACCATGGGTTTTGCAGTAATCATGGTTTCCGAAACCATGCTTTTGCGGGTTATCATCGTTTGCAAACCATGATTTTTGCAATGTTCATTGTTTACAATCCATGACGAGTTCATATTCATTGTTTGAAACCAAGAATTTTGCCGATTTTCGTGATTTGCAAACCATGAATTTGCATGAACTCCATGGTTTGAAATAATTTCGTTACAGTTTGAAAGTAAGGTATGTTTTCAAAACCATGAATTTGTCTAAGTTTCATGGGAATGAAATCATATGTTTAATAATCTAATTGCTGGTTTGAAAAATAATTCCATGGTTTTGTTTATATTTTTATTGGATGAAATAAGTCAAAATACGTACATTTATGGTTTGATCAACAATGATATTATTTCAAATAATTTTGGGAAACAATTAAATTCCCACATGGCGCCTCATAAAAGTCAATTTTTCAAGATGGCCACCTGGCAGCCATGTTGAAGTCCAATCGAACCGAAATTTGGCATATAAGTGGACAGTACCAAGACACGTATTTAGGCACGGTTAAAGCATCCTAGCTACCACTATTTATGAGGTGTGGGTCGAAGTCCGTTTTTCAAAATGGCTCCCTGGCGGCCATATTTGACGTCGAATCTGACTGAAATTTACCATATATTTATATGGTACCTAGATACATAGTTTGACATGGTTAAAACATCCTACCTACCGGTACTCCTATTTACAAAATGTGGGTCAAAGTCCATTTTTCAAGATGGCTTCCTGGCGGCCATATTTGAAGTCCGATCGGGTTGAAATTTGGCGCATTTGTGCAGGGTGCCTAGATATATCTTCACACCAAATCACAACACTCTATGTCAAATAGCCATGAAATGTGCCACCAAACAGTGAATTTTGAACTTTGACCTCTCTGACCTTGAAAAGTAGGACAAATCCAAAACCCGGGATTTATGTGATGTAGTCTCATCAGAGGAACCCACCATAAACGTTTCGTGGTTCTAGCTAACAGCGTTCAGGAGATATGGCCAAAAGAAGGTTTTCAGAAAGCGCCCCCTACAGGCCAGAGTGTACAAGCAGCAGTGCTAAGTTTCGGTCCAGAGATAGTTTTTACCATAGGGTACCTGTACACCAAATTTCAAGTTTGTAACCCAAGCGGTTTAGAAACGTGCCACCCCTGTTAAAGCCGCACAGTATGCACCGCTACTCACTCCCCAGTTCGGCCGAAATATAGTGCAACCTCATCTACAGGCGTGCGTAGTGTATAGAACCATAGAACCACATATTATAGCATTATCCTGCATCGAGGTTTTGGGAATTCCCTTGGGGAATCCCCAATGATGTGTGTAGTCTTGCGCAGCCAGCCACACAGTACAGCTACGGTTCCCCAGATTCGAAACGGCGGCTGGGTGACCGAGACTATGCTCGTCGATAAAAACCCATCTGTCTATACTGTCTGGCTTTAACGACGACGGACGACACACCATGAGAGAAGCTCACCTCACAGAGGTGAGCTAAAATTGACCCTCACCAAATTCTGAAAAATTGTTGACGAGAAACTAATAATCAATTTTCATTGGCCTTAGGCCCAGAGCCTGACTTAGTGGAGTGGTAGGCCCTAGGATGGGCTCGAAATAGAACCAAAAATTTTTGCGATTTGACCTACATTACATGTATGCCCATCCAGGGGGCATTTTCCGTAAAATGGAACACCCCAATAACTCAGCCCAGAGGCTATATCGGGTGGGCAAAAAAAACGCATCGAACTTCAAATCTTGATTTCTCGACAACTGTCTATTATAATTCAATGAAATTTGGTACCATAACGTTTAAAGATGTTTTGTTGAACGTGTGAAATTTTTGCATTGATACATTTGGTATTTGGACCGTATCACTCAATTTAAAAATCATTGCAAAAAATGCGATTCCGGAATCCGGTAAAATACGGGTGGATGAAAAATTCCCAAACTTTAGATTTTCATTTCTCATAAAGCTTTACTACAACTCAGTGAAATTTTGCCTAACACTGCTCCATGATGTTGCCTCTAATGTGTGAAAGTATTAAACCAATAACTTTAATATCTAACATGTGGCGCTCATTACTATAACGCCATATTGCAATCGAGCGTTTCGAAGTTTCACCATTGTCTCCTAAAATATGGTGAATGACTAGCCTACTATGGTTTTTACATTTGGCACCACAATCTTAATATCAAAGATGGGCCATATTCATAAAGGGTGTTTAGCCTAATCAGCGTACAAATTCTGCATTACACAGGTTAAAGGCCTAGAAAACTATTGTTCTGCTTTCTGTATGCTGCCTGATCTCTGGCATTTACCCACAAGACGATCACACGCGTCTAACTTTCCTGCAGCTCAGTGGGAGGACAAAACAAAGTGCTGGACAAATTCTAGACAAGCCTGCCTGATCGTTTAACTTTTCCTTTGTCCTCTTGGACTTAGACGCAGGAAAGTTGTACGCGTGTGATTATTCTGCGGTTGAACGCCTCTGGTGAAGCACCATACAGACATCAGACAATAGTTTTCTAGGCCTTTAACCTGTGTAATGCAGAATTTGTACGCTGATTAGGCTGAACACCCTTTATGAATATGGCCCAATGTGTTGAAACTTTCACATTTTAGAAGCATAGCCACGGAACAGTATTGAGTGAATTTCCATTGGGTTGTAATGAATAGTTATTGAGAAATAGAAATTTGAAGTTCGGGACGGGTTTTTCCTATCTTATTGGATCCCGGAATTACACATTTTTACAATGATTTTTAAATTGAGTGATACGGTGCTAATACCAAAGTTATCGACGCAAAAAATTCACACGTGAAACAAAACATCTTTACATTATACGGTACCAAATTTCATTGAATTATAACAGTTGTTGAGAAATCAAGATTTGAAGTTCGATGCGTTTTTTTGGCCCACCCGATATATCAAACTGGAATTGATAGGATTTGTAGCTTAATTATTTCTTCATCTCCCGTGGGGGTCAATTCTTCAGAATTTGTCCACCAGGAGGCATAATTGCGAAAATAAAAAATACCGTGCTATTCGCACTTAAGACCCCTCGGCTGTGGGTGTAAATTGAAACATGTGTTCATTGAACGTTGCATGTGTGATGTGATGAAAATCGATAAGTTTGTGAAGGATCCACACAAACACCTTTCCACCAAAAATGAGAAAAGTTATATTTAATTTGAACGTGCCAGAGTGGTAACGTCGTTTTCGCAAAGTGCCCCCTGGTGGCCGAATGGAAAGTCCGATTCGGCCGAAAATCTATAGGATCGTGGAGGACCAACATATATACCTTTAAACCCAAAATCAGGAAAATCAGATTTAATTTGAACGTGCTAGAGCGGTAACGTCGTTTTCGCCAAGCGCCCCCTGGTGGCCAAATGGGAAGTCCGATTCGGCCGAAAATCGATAGGCTTATGAAGGACCCACATATATACCTTTAAACCAAAAATCAGGAAAATCCGATTAAATTTGAACGTGCTAGAGCGGTAACGTCGTTTTCACAAAGCGCCCCCTGGTGGCCAAATGGAAAGTCCGATTTGGCCGAAAATCAATAGGTTCGTGGATGACCCATATATATACCTTTAAACCAAAAATCAGGAAAATCCGATTTAATTTGAACGTGCTAGAGTGGTAACGTCGTCAATGGACAGACGGACGGACGGACGCCGCAGGGGACGACAATACCCCTCGGGCCGCCCGCGGGCCGAGGGGTAAAAAACTGTATCCTATTTGCTGTCAGATAGTCAGTTATTGCTGTCAAACAGCAATAATTGCTGTCATATACAGTCACTAGCTGAACAACTTCCACGGGATAGTCTTTGGACAGTTACTATTTGAGAGCAAACTTTCGACAGAAAACTGCCACGTGGAGCAGCGCCTTTAGGGAAGCTGGCCTCTAGGACTAGAATGCGGCCCCCAAGTGTAGTTGTTGTACTCAGACACGGATCCAGCAAATCTGTAATCGACCGAGAATTTGGAGCAAATCTTTGAAATTCACTGCAGATTTCAGTGCTTAGTGGCGCAGGGCTCCCCCTCTTTTCCCAAATCCTACATCCGCAACTGGTATTGAAAAAGGAAGCCTACATGTAGACGTACAGTCCTTCAAAAAAATAAATGGACACAGTGTTTTTCAAATATCTCCGTGATAAAACAAGATAATTGAAAGCGGTTTTCAACATAGTCTGGTATATTTACTTGGTCATATATTTCATGTATCTAGGCCCACCTAACTCTTACCCTTTGTTGTGTAACAGGCAATTTTTAAAAGGTCCAACGAAAAAGCAACTTTTTTATTTCTAGTTTTTTTTCAGCAGAATTGTGATGAGATGATTGATAATGAGACTTCTTGCGAAAAAAATTATTGAAAATATTTTACCATTTTCGTAATACTCAAAATATCAATATTTGAGATTTTCGATATGTTCGATTATTTTTAAAAGTCATTTAGTAACATTCATTCCCTCGTGATTATTTATGCAATTTTTGAAAGCTTTTTTCACTTTCATGATATTCAGCCTGTTTATTGCAACCTCCAGATTTCACATAATATTTTCAGGCGATTCGATAATGGAAACACGTGGCAAATTTCGTAGCCATCTTGCTATCATGTCTGGCGGCGAATAACAGCAATATCAATATTCAATGTCTCAAAATATCAGAAATCCCAGATTTTGATATTTTGAAATATCCAGAAAACGGTTAGAGATTCTCAAAAATAGTTTTTTGAAAAAAGTCTTTAGTATCAATCACCTGATCACAACAGTGCCAATTCTGTCGAAAAAAACAAATTTAAAAAATTTTTTTGGACCTTTTTAAAAATTGCCTGTTACATGACAAAGGGTTAAAATTAGGTTGACCCAAATACATGAGGTATACTAGTATGACCAAGTAAGCATACCAGACTATGTTGAATACCGCATCCAATTTTTCTTGTTTTATCTCGGAGATATTTGAAAAACATGGTGTTCATTTACTTATTTGGAAGACTGTACATGTATACTAAAAGTGCACGCCCGCAGGTAATATTTAATTGTAACTTTCTGTTCCTAACTAGTTTGTAGTGCATTGAACGTGAATACGGCATTTCATAAATTTTCATCAGACTCAAACCTGTTTCTGAATAGGTCGTGCATGTCATGCAATAGCAAAGAAATACCCCTCCACCCTAGCCCAAGCCAGGCCTATATTCTTATGCTCAGATCTACACACACGTCAATACATTCTTTTTAAAAACTAAGTCCACAAACATCAGTGTAGGCCTGATAGAGTATTCAAAGGTCTACAAGAGCTTCGATACCAGAATGTAAGCAATGCCTTTTTGTCATTCTAATGATAACGTATTCAATATCCAAAATCATCTCAATAACTTTTTTCAAGTTATATTCGTAAACACCAGATATAAAAATATATCATGACTTGAAGAAAAAATATGCTAATGAAGCATTCAAATCACGGGCCCGGGCAGGATAGGCCTATCCCCGATCACGTAGTGAAGTTGCTCCGGTGATAATGACGTTTGTTGTGGCAAGCCCATCATTATCATATCGTCTGCCGTGCAGTTAGGTTGTCTAATTCGCCCTCTCCGATTTCGGATATGTTTCTTTCCAATTTTGTAGTCATCTAACTACTCCTGGTAAGTTCCAACATTTGCCGTCATTACTGTCCACAACAAAATAACATCATTCGTATCATTGTTTCATGTTTCGAAAATGCTGTACTATGTTTTTAGCTCACCTTTGAATTTTTGTCGGTGTCCATTGCGTTGTCCATCGTCCGTTGTTGGTTTTCGCCATCTGGTGGCCAAGCCAAGAATCGAATCGGACCGAAACTTGGTGTCGTGGGTCATCTGACCAAGGGGTATAAAGCCCCAGTCACATATCCACTCCGGGGCCCGTGCGGCGAGTAAAAACAGACATTTTGGCCAATTTCTACGGTGCCCAGTTTGATCCAGTCTAATTTCCACTTATCCATTGAGGCGATTTCGGCATAATTCACCTTTAGATCCGTGTTTCAGTCTCTAAAATCCACTGCAATCCACTGGGTGGGGAAAATCGTACGGGGCCCGGTGGATTTGTGACCTAGGCTTTAGTTTCAGATCAATAGCGAGGTTTCGCAAGCGCCCGGTTAGGCCCTACGACGACGTTTATCTATTGTGTGGGTGTACCCAAACAATAGATTAACGTTGTCGTATGGCCTAACCGGGCGCTTGCGAAACCTCGCTAATAGCCCCAGCGGTTACGACGACGATGCGAAGACCTCTGAAAACGACTAAACACAACACAAGATTCTTGTGCTCATCGATTTTACAAATTCTTTTGATAAAGTAATCATACCAAAAATTACAGTTTGTTCCAGTATTGGTAGAAATACTACTATTTCAACATTCCGTTGGGTATTCAGTGTTTTATTAAAGGGAGACTCCACTCATTGTAAACTTTTGAATTTTTATCAATCCATGGAGACTAAACCATGAGTTGTGATGTCACTAGTGTCAGTAGGCTGACGATCTTTGTAGTGAATGAGCTAATAACTGTGAATGCCTAGACCTATTGGTTGTACCTTCATAAATATGCATTGAGCACATGCCACATGACATCATATGTGCTGTGCAATGGTCCCCTTGGGATATAATTAAAATACTTAAAATTATGAGTTTGCTGATTTTGAAAAATATGGCATGTTACAGATATCAATGAATTTGAATGTATTAACGATATTTCAGAAATTCAAAATTGTACACAGTGAATGGAGTCTTCCTTTAAGGAACAAAGTCCGTACTCTTTGGAATCCCTACAAAATTGCTTGTGCAACGGTCAGAAATTCATCCGCCTTGAACAATGCATTGCACTGTGCAAAAGTAGTACCGGTATGAGATTAAACTGAGGGCAGAGCCCCTCTGGGTTGATGTAACTTGGGGATTTCATGTCGGCTCAGCGGAGAACAACATTTTAATTTATAGTTTTGTTTTTCTTAACTCTTTTCACACATTGAAGATAACCATTTCTTACCAATTTATGGTGATAACATTCGATATTATTGTTTAAATCTTTTTTGGCACTCAGTCAAAGTTACTCAGTCCATTTGGACTCGGTCTATGGAATGGACAATACCGCGCGTCGTCAAGGTGCTTACGTGGCATTTTGCAATTGCTGGTGCAACGGTCAGAAATTCATCCGCCTTGAACAATGCATTGCACTGTGCAAAAGTAGTACCGGTATGAGATTAAACTGAGGGCAGAGCCCCTCTGGGTTGATGTAACTTGGGGATTTCATGTCGGCTCAGCGGAGAACAACATTTTAATTTATAGTTTTGTTTTTCTTAACTCTTTTCACACATTGACTGAGTGCCAAAAAAGATTTAAACAATAATATCGAATGTTATCACCATAAATTGGTAAGAAATGGTTATCTTCAAAGTTACTCGGTCCATTTGGACTCGGTCCATGGAATGGACAATACCGCGCGTCGTCAAGGTGCTTACGTGGCATTTTGCAATTGCTGATGTGGCATGAGTCATGTCATGATCGGAGTTGTCACTCCCAGCAATTGTCACTTTTTCACAACTGGTCCGTTTAAATGATCGACGAAGTGTTCAATACCAAAATGTACTTGGCCAGTTGTCCTATGGAATCATTTTTCGTGAATTGATGGCGTGATTTGGCTTCAAAAAGAACACCGGAGCTAGGGGGTAGGTGTAATCCGCTGATTTTCTGCTGATGTTGTTGATTATTTTCATTTGGTGCGCATTTCTGTATTTTTTCGATATACTGGGTCCTCTTCCGAATACCGGTCAGTCGGCAATTTTCTACAGCAATACATTTTGGGGCCCGCTGGGGAGCTTTTCTAATGCCTCGTTCGCTGCGGTTTACAATCAGACACGCCTCGCTTGCTGACCATTTCCACTCAACCCTATTCGGAGCCTCACCTGAAGCACTAACGCATATGAACAACCGGTATTCGGAAGAGGACCCAGTATTTCAATGAAATTTGGTTATATCACAGTCCTGTATTGTAGCTGCATATCGGGTGGCCCAGGAAAAACGATAACACTTTTCATTCGGTAGGCCTATATGATGTATACACGTCGTCGTGACGACGTGTAGGCTACACATGTCAGCCTCAATCCTCCTGATCGATCGTTCATTCTACTGATCGATCGCCATCTCACATCAACATAACAAAGCAGCTAGTCATCCCCTTGGAAACAGTGATTACTCCCATTGCGCTGCATTGCGTTGCGTTACGGTTTTCCCAGTAGGGTAGGGACACACCTGACGCGATTCGCATGCGATAGGGCGACGCATGCGTCAAAACCTTTGTTTGCGTGCAGTGCGGCGGAAAATAACAAAGACTTTGTCGCATGCGTCAACGAATCGCGCTAGGTGTGCAGCCACCCTAAGCCGCTGAAAATCTGGTGCTGGATCATTCCAACATCTGGATTGGTTAAAAAAGGATGAGGACGTAAAGGACGACATAATACAGGTAGCATAATAGTAGGATTTTATAGGGTCGTGTAGTTGCTGTGTATCATTCATCTTGTGTCACGGCAGAGAATACAGCTCAATTTGTGTGTCCCGAGTGTGGGAAGCGCTATAGTCATGACAGGAATTTACAGCGCCATCGAAGAACACATAGTGAGGATGTAGGCCTACAAGTCATGAATGTGAAGAGTGTGACTTCAGTACAGAAAGAAAGGACAAAATGTGCAAAGTGTAGGCCGACATCGAATAGAGCAGGCATAAGTGTACTGACTGCCTGTGCTCATAAATACCGTTACACTGAGTCGTACATGTAACATTAATCTTCGAGGACAGCCAATGAAGCTCGAGCCAAATTACAATAAGGAAGTGGCTATTTATCAAGCCCGGCTCGCTGAACAGTACGCAAAATTGGGCTTAAACGTCGAGCTGGCCGTATTTCCGGAACCAGGTGATAAATACTCAACTACGGTCTTCATAGACCACAGAGTAGTCTCTACATCTGACGATTTAAGAGACTACTGTCGCCCTCTCGATTCTGGCTGTGATTCGTCGGAATATGTCCAATCAGAATACGAATCTTCTCTGATGACGTATCGGCGGCAGGTATTCCCCAAAGAAGCCAAGTTTCCAAGATGGCGTCTGGCGTCCAACATTTCTCGATTCGAACATTCAGCGAGGTAGTGCAACGAATGTCAGCGAGATAAACACTCAGTGACCTATCCCAGCGATGTTTTGTGTCATTAGCTAAACATCCTGGGGATAGTCCGTTGAAGAAACCACCCTGCTATCTCATTTCGACTCCTGTAGCTTGCCGTTAGAGCGCTGCACACAGATGTACACGATGTAGGCATGATGTACAGGTCTGCTAACTGATGTGCGCGCATCCTGCCTGGTAGGAATTCCGACCACACTTCCGGTTTCGAGACCCCGACACCAGTTCCTAACGTGCTGCACGGTGGAACTGGATACCGGTTTACGGTCTTCATTGTGTTGATTGGCAGATTGCAAAGATGTTGGGCTTACACCCCTGAGGTCGAGGGTTCGATTCCCGTGTGGTCATGATGTTTTTTTTCATTTTTTTCCCATTTTTTTTGTTTTCCTTTTCTTAGAAAATTATGTTGACTTTTCCAAATTTCTACAAAGAACAGCTGGTTAATTACTTTTTCTTAGTGGTGACACTGATAAAACCGTGACAGAATCGTTGCATCATCCTGGGCACACCCTGGTGTTCGGACTCGCCGGCAGATTCTGACCCACAAACCACATCGGATTAATCTTGAGACTGACGAAAACCGACAGTCTGAAGCTAGGCATGCGACCACAGTGTCTAAGATTTGGGTCATCACGCAGAAACAAGGGTTGAAAAAAGGATAAATTGGCTTCGGAGACCCCATGTTGCGAGCAATGAAACACCACCACACTGCCGACTTCCCAACTAAACAAGCTGAAGCCATTGCATATTCATGAGGAGGCGTGTCTTTATTACCAGCTCGACGAACAATGCCGAATTTGAAGCTTGCTTGTCAAGCTAGCTCGATAAATAACACTGAATCCACGTACTCCTCATCGAGCGGCTTGACAAATAAGACCGAAAGTAGTGCTTATTCATCGAGCGGCTCGATAAATAAACCCGGTCTTGTAAATATTCTCTGTTTTTAGCTGTGATGTATGAATGTTGTGTGATGCAGGGACCGCGGGGAGAACGCCCCCTACCGGGAGTTACGGGGTCCCTGTGTATGAGTTATGAATAAATAAATAAACAAGCCTGGCGGCGAAAATGGTTCACGTGGGAAGAGTTTGATATTGACAATGGAGTCATGTTGAACGAAGATAAGCCAAGTGAGCATGGCTTCTTGAGAACTTGTGTCTGGTCACACAAACCCCTGAATGCCAGCGCACATGTTCAACAAAATGCAGGCGATCACAGAGGCGACTGCTGTAGCGACTAGATTTGAGCCAGTCAGCAGCCCATTTTCAGTTGCTTAGTGCAGTCACCCCCTCTGATCGCCAGTATTTTGTTTGAACGTACGCTGATCTTGAAAGCACTGGACGATTTTGTCGGAGAAAACGCTGAAAGAACTGTGGCCAAATCAGACAACGCCATTCTGAGTCACCTCAAGATGACAGTCATTACACATTTATCGGCGTACTGCCACGCACAACACAATTGATGAACTACGGTACCACATTTCCCCTAACTCAACCTAACAAGAGACCAGTTAAACGTATATAACGGCCTATGTAACATTCAGTGTTAGTATCACAGCCAATCTGCTGACCTGGATATTTCCACCTCAGTTGAGTCATACTACTTCTATGGTTGAGTACAGCCTTGCCTACATGCATCGCACAGAATGTATATCATTTTCAGCCAGGTATCGCGAAACAGGACTGCTGGATGTTTTTCATGTTGACTTGCTACCTAAGCTCTGTTCAAACCTGTGTACTTATGTGTATCAATCACCGGTCAACTTGCGATGGGACGGCTGGGTGATGAACATTTGCTGTAATGGCATCCAGCAGAGATTTTACCATAAAATCCCGAAAAAAACATGTTAATTGCAAAAAAATTGTTATTTTTAATCAACGGGACACAACTAGGCATAAAAACAAACCCATGCCACCTCATTTTCTTTGGATACACTTATGCTTTAGTGCCGAAAATTCCGTTACAAGCTTAAATTGGACCCAATATAATGGTCACTTAAAGGGACTATAGGCCCATGTGAACCAATAAAAAACCTATGTATGAGTCATAATGCGATATTGAACCAGCATGCTGTTGCATATGCCTATAAATTATTACTGCGTGTTGACTTCGTCTGCATTAACTATCAGCGGTAACATCTGCGATTGCATTTTATAGTCCTACATTTTAAGCGTGTATGTTGACTGTCTACATGTATGTTGACTTCGTTTTTTCGCGTAAGTGTTAACAGCAGTGCTAAGCGCATAATCTTCCTCTTCGATCCAGAACCTTTCAATTCCGTACTTACTAGCGTAATCCTTTGAATCTATTACAGTAGAACTCGCGCAACTCGACATCGTATAACCCGTCATTGTGGCTGAGTCGGTTAATGTCGTCCTGGGTCCACCTCATTATTACCCAGGGAAATCCTTTTTCTTACCCAGGATCGTCCTGGGTACAAATACAATGTAAGGTACCTTAACATTACCCAGTTTCAAAATCCACGCCATTTTCTAGCCTAATTCCACTGGCCTCGACAGATGGCGTTGGGGTGGGAGAGTATGAGGCCAGGTACCACCCTGGGGAATCACGATACCATCTCGACGCGGAGGTTCTCCATATAGCCGCGTCATTCTGCATGAAATTCACCCGTGAATGCAGTACGTGAGGGGAACTGCAGAAAAACGAGGCACGATTTGCCATATATGAACATAAGTTTACATCTGCAGTTACCAGATGAAATGAATAAGAACAGGGTTTTTTTGTCCACAACCTGCCTATTTGGACGAGAATCTGCCGAATGTCAGCAGCAGTTTACCGCCTTGTGCAACACGCCATCGATGACGTAGTGATTGTCACAGCGTCACGATGGAGGGCACCGCTTCTTCCATGTCTTCCGCGGACTCGCATGTTTAGCATGGATTTTTACATTGATGCCGAATAGTTTGTCCATCCTTTCGCATTTCATCTGGTAACTGTAGATGTAAACTTTCTTCTGGATGTTTCATATATGGCAAATCGTGCCTCGTTTTTCTGCAATTCCCCTCACAAATTACTGCATTCACGGGTGAATTTCATGCAGAATGACGCGGCTATATGGCGAACCTCCGCGTCGAGATGGTATCGCGATTCCCCAGGGTGGGTACGCGGTAATCAAAAAGCCCGCCGAAGTTCAAGACAAGATGGCGACGTTGTTGAACCGCATTCGATGAGAAAATTCAGGATTTTTCATTGATTTCTAAGGCCGGGCTGACAGAAATTAACAGAAGACGTGGTCATGGTGGTTGTTGTTACATTGAGCTGAAGCCACTCCAGGGAAAATGCCTTCGATATGCTTTGGAAAGTGACACTATGGCCGTGCTTCCCACTCGATATGGTAAAACGTCAATATTTGAGTTGTTGCCTCTCGTCGTCATGTCATCATGTCCAAGGAATCCTGACAAAACTGCCCACACGTTTATTCCATGATAGAGGAACAGTTGTCAAGGTATGTCAGACAGTGATAATACTTAGAAATCAAAGAAAAATCCTAAATTTTCTCATCGAATGCGGTAAACATGACTTTACAAAATTCCTTCTGTCAAAGGTGGATTTTACCAGATTTTCTATAGATTTTCATATCATCAGATAGCCAGGAAAATTTGCTAAATCACATATGTTAGGCCCAGCCTCGTACATTGCATTGGTTTGGAGGTATTGAAGAAAAACTGCTGTCTATTTACTTTTTTCCAAGAGTGTATCGCCAATATACATGTAACTGTACGTCGATATGCACTGTGCCTGGAGTTGACTTAATACTATTGTCCTGAATCTGGCTAGATCGATGTAATATTCGTACACGTTTAGCACTTTGTCCCAGTAGGAGCCAGCTGTGCCTTGAAACTGTTTATGGAGGGTACCATGGCCAAACGTTCGGGTAGACCATTCCAATCTTCAACAGTTCTGTTGGTGAAGAACTGTCTCCTCTGCTTTATTAAATAGCCACTTCCTATTTACAATCTCATTGCGGTCCATTTATATTATTTCTCAGTCAGTGCTCGGGCGTTCAGTGCTACTCTTCATAAAACCAAATTTAGAACCCTTTTGAAATACAGATTTAGACAAAGAAAAATCATTTTAGAACCATTTTATTGGATACACTGCCAGGAAGGTGCACGTAAGTGTTGCTTCTTTTCAAATATATATTTCTATTCATTCGTGAAAATTAATTTCACACTAAGACAGAGTAATACAGATTGGTGTGATTTGTGTGACTGTGTTAGGCTATGGTTACACTGAACGCGATGCGCTGCGGATAAAAATCGAATTAAATCTCGCCTTCGTTTGCTTTTGAGCATAAAATCATAAATATATTTCAGTTACAAGATATATTTATCAGGATATTTATCAAGATAGATACATGTATAAAAATAGATATAACATTAATGTTTTGGTGTGCTGCCACCTGTCCGCAGGAAAATAACTACATGTATTATAATCAACCATGTAAATAAACAATTTGTTATGTTTACAATTCGAACTAGAGCGCCTTTAAGTTCGATGTGATCCCGCATATCATTTATTTCCGGCATCAAATTTCTGGACATATAAAGCCGCTCTCACACGTGCGACAATTTGCGTGCGATTGTATTTTTTTATGTTACGCAAACAATCGCTGGAATTATCGCAGATTTGTCGCAGAAGTATCGCAGAATTGTCGTAAACTTAACGATAATCAGCGTTTTTTGGCGTTCACTTGCGGTTGTTTGCAACAATCTGCAATAATAGCTGCGACAATTTTCTAATTTTTAAACCCTGGGCAAAATTTACGGGTTTTCTGTCTGCAGCCTCTTCAGTCGACACCGATAATTTGGGGTTATATACGATATTTTGCGACATTGTGCGATATTTTGCGAAAATCTGCGCTTGCTTTGCGATAAGTATGCGACAAGGTTTAATTTTTTGAACATTTCCAAACTTTCACGATTATACGCGATTGTCTGCAATATTATCGCAAGGTCTGCGATAGTTTGCGTTAATTTGCGATTGTCTATAGCAATTAAACGCAGGCCAACTGTCGCACGTGTGAGAGAGGCTTATTATTGATTTTTTGGTCGTGTCAAAACCGTTCAATATTTAGTGCTGAAACCTTTACAATAATCTTACAAATTTTCGACCCCAACCGGGGTCTTCTTCAGGCTGGCACTATACAATATGGAACTCCAGAAAAGTCTGAGCTGAATCCCAAATGTAGATCTGAAGTATCCTGAACAAACAGGACGTGTCAAAAATTAAGGCAGAAGAGAGTCCAAGCCCCATAAATTGGTTGCTCGACCTGACAACAAACAGAGTGTCTGTAATTAGTAGTAAAACACTCTGTTTGTTGTCCATATATTTGCATGTCTAAAATATCAAGGACCCAGATTTTATAGTGTTGAAATTATTGAAAAATCCTTGGGGGGGGGGATTTTTTGGGCCACCCGATATGATAAAGAAGGAGTACCAAAAAACTGTGTAGTGTATTTGATAAAGATAGTTTTGGTATTTGAAAGCCATAACCATCACAGTAGACAAGTGGTCTCTGAGACGAAAAACTTCATTCTAATTCCTCTTGGGCCATGAATGTAAAGATATCATTGTCATTCCACTGCACTAATTATTCACAGGTTAATTGGACCACTTGTTAGTTCAGGTCTAATAGCCAAACACAATCACAGCCTATACGACAAAACTGGTATTTTGTACAAATAATAACACACAACTGCTATTGATCACCCACCTCCCACAAGCTCACACACACAAAATACTAAACAAAAACCCAGCTCCCATTAAAATCCTTATAACTAGACCCATTAAAGGGCGCATCTGTCGCAAACGAGTCAACAGAAACTAAAAAAACTGAAAATATGTTCAGTCGCTTCTGTGGTCGCTAGGCCGGTCGCCTAGAAAATCGTTCGAAAAATCGCTACTGTGCGGTGCCCTAAAGCATGGCGCACACGAGGAGACCATCGCTAGCGACGTAGTAGTCCAGTCAAAATAGGGGAAAAAATGGCCGAACCCTTAAAAAATTGCAACAAAAGGTTTTTTTGCGTTTCTTTGTACTATTAGATGTGGAGAACAACATATTCAAAATCGGCCAAAATCGGACTTCTGGAAATCGGTCAAAGCCGTAACCATAGTAACCATACCATTTTTGCGATAATTTTGAAAATGAAATCAGTACAAATGCTTTTTCGTTCATACAGGTGTAAGCTTTTGAGTAATTTTGACCAAATTAGCTTGGGATATTGAGTGACTCATAAGTGATGTTGTAATGCAAAACAGATGTGGATTGAAAACACTGCGTTGCCATGGTTACGGTTTGGAAGATTTTTCGATGGAAATGTCGATAAAAAAAAATGGAGAGTTCGATTAAAGTTGTTATTCCGGAAATATTATAAGAATGATCAAGGTTATTTACATATCAGGAGAAGGGTGCGGTTCAGAAGGTTACAATATGTTGACAGAACGTAAATGGAAGTAAGATGCTGATAACAATCATCGGTATCCATAGTAACAATGTTTTTTTATTGATTGAGAAGAAAAACAGAAAACAAACATCAATTTGATTTTAAGTACGGAATTTAATCACGCTGATCATCAACTGCACCTACAAAATGGCGAAAAATGTGTCCACTGTTTTTGCGTGGAGGGAACTCTTTTTTAAAATGTGGTTGCCATGGTAACGGTGCAAGCAAGCCCAATATATTGCTTTGGTAGATTTGTTCTTTTTCATAAATTGCAAGGCTTAAAGGGACGAAAAATGGATCATTTAAGTTCAAAATGTCCGTGATCGACAGGATGGTTTGTCCACTCCAGCGCATTGTTGCGTTATGACGTCACATGTGATTGTTGTCCTGCGTGAGGCTGCACAACCACCTCAGTTTTTGACGTGGTCTTTTTGCGGTGATTTCTTTCATATTTGATCAGGCGCGACAACTGTTAAGATGATATCGGTTTTTGCGACGGGATTGCGAAGTAGAAATCAGACAATATATTGCTGTCAGAAAAAAATGAGGTGGAAATTTAATAGCTAGCCCTATAATAGGCCAATTTAAAGCGAATATGGCAGCCGTGGCCGTAAATGTATAGACTGAATGTTTACAGAGTTCTCAGTTTCACGTTAGGTTTCTCCATCTTTTAGTCCACATCCTCATGTCGTTGCGGAAACATCGTGTTATAGAGCAAATCTGAACCCAGGTTTAGGACCCTTGGGTACCAAAGTTTCAGAAAAGTCATGTTGTCAAAAAACCTTTTGCCCGCAAAGAGCCGCTAGGGTGTTTTGAATATTGGAAACTGACTTCCTCATTGGACGTCAGTTGGACGCAACGACTGAGCTTTGTACAGGAGAATGGGAGACGATGTACAGCTAACTTTTGAACGGTTGCATTTACACCCCATAAATGCATTACCAACAGATAGAAACATAGTACCTCGGAATCAAATAAGCCTATCCTTTGGAATTTCTAAGCAGCTACGTAACTGGAAATGACTTTTTCTTATATTTTCACCCATTTTTCTGTTAATTTATATAAAAAACGCCATCTTTTATTACATAACAACTAAAAACAGTTAAGAACATGCTTGTCTTATTCCGAGGCACCATATTTGTATCTGTTGGTAATACATTTATGGGGTGTAAATCCAACCGTTCAAAAGTTAGCTGTACATCGTCCCCCATTCTCCTGTACAAAGCTCAGTCGTTGCGTCCATCGGTGTCCAATGATGAAGTCATTCCCAATGATGAAGTCATTCCCAAAATTCAAAACGCCCTCGCGGTTGTTGCCAGCAAAAGATTTTGTGGCAACATGACTTTTCTGAAACCTGGGAACCCAGGGGTTCTAAACCTGGGCTCAGATTTGCTCTAACACAATGTTTCCGCAGAACGACATAAGGATGTGGACTACTAGTATTTCGAAAGCATCGATTTTCAAAAATCCTGAGTTGCGTCGACCTTTCTACGTGACCTTGACCTTTTATCACCATGACAACATGCCAAGACGCTTGCTAACGTATGATAACATATGAATAGACACTTCAACCAAAGAAATGCGATTTTTATGACATGATTAAACAGCTTTTTACAAAAACAGGGATTTTTAACATCGGTTGCCATGGAAACCGAGTTTTTCCACATTTCCTGTTGTCCGATTTTGGCCGATTTTTAATATGTTATTCACCATGGTGAATACTACCGAAAACCACCGAAAAACCTTTTGTTGCAATTTTTTATGGGTCTTTCAGTATTTTGACTGGACTATAGCTCGCCGACCACACTGGCGACCATTTTTGTGAAGAATCCGCAAACGACAGACGACCTCCCGGAGCGACTAAAGGGCGGCGCACACGAGCGACTAAATCTGGGCGACTGCCGACGGCGACGTCGCCGGCGACCGTCGGGTCCGAGGTCGCTGGCCGACCAGTCGCCCGACCATTTCAGTGAACCGTCCGCAAACGCGATGCGACGTCTGGAAGCGACTGAAGACGACGACCAGTCTGGCGACACGTCGAGGCCGTTTGCGGCCAAAAATGTCATCGTCTCTTTGTCGCCCGACAGGTCGCCAAGTTCGGCGACCAAAAATTCGCCGGTTTTGATTTTTAGTTTCCCTCGTGCGTTTGGTCGCTCACGGGCCTATTACATTTGGCGGGTTTTGGACCAATCAGAACGTCGATTACATTGTATCATGTGATCACCAGCAATATATAAAAGAAAAAACTTTTTATTCGTGGAGGGGCGACCACAGACTACTGCGTGGACGTTGTCGCACTGAAACTTTTTATGGGTCCTTTTTAAACCGGATAGTAAAAATCTGGAACCAGTTGCCATTGGAGATAAGGTGCATGCGCTCCATTTCCCTTTTTAGAAGAAGGGTTGTTGATTTTTATTGTGCCAAACTGTGTGACTTTGGTGTGGACAACTCCTGCACTTGGGTGAGCTTCTGTAGATGCGCACGCTGCAGGCCAATTTAGCCTGCGTTGTTTGGCGCTGTGGGCTCATCCGGGTGCTGGGGCTGTCCTGTCTTTGATATACCAATATGTAGATATACCAATATGTACATATGTTTATTTTTAATTGTGGGTGCGCCTCCGTAAGAGGCATCCTGCCTAAATGGCGCACCTGTCTACATGGTGCAATATTCATTTTTATTATGGTTCTTTTATTTTGTAATTTTAAGTTAATGTGCCATGTTGACAAAGTTTAAATAAATAAATAAATAAATAAATTTTTCGAGCGATTTTCTAGGCGACCGACCTTGCGACCACAGCAGCGACTGAACATATTTTTAGTTTTTTGGTTTTTGTTGACTCCTTTGCGACAAATGCTTCATTGAAAGATCAGTGATGTCGCGGATGACATAACTGATCGACCACGAAGGTAATTATCGCATGCGACCTAGTAGTCGCATCGGTAGTCGCCCCCATTTTAGTCGCTCGTGCGCGCCGTGCTTTAGAGACGAATCGACCCGATCGTAGTAGTCGCATCGGTGCGCCGCCCTTAAGCCCTATTTACACGAGCCGATTTTGCAGTACGACAGAGTCGTATCAGATTTGTCGTACCGATTTGTCGGGATCGGCTAATCTGTTTACACGAGACCATTTATTCCCTGGATTTATTCATGCGTCCCTTAGGACCTCGTGTGTCATTAGGTAGTCTTCATACACGTGATCTAATCCCGCTCCCTGATTGGCCCAGTCCATACGACAAGCAGCCGATGTCGCACCGACAAAAAAGTCGTCTGGGAAATCTAGTATACACGGTGCGTTTTTGTCGTACGTCTCTGTCGGCCGACACAATCGTACGACAAAATCGGCTCGTGTAAAATAGAGTTTTAAAGCATGGCGCACACGAGCGATTTTTTGAGCGATTTTCTAGGCGACTAGCCTTGCGACTACAGGAGCGACTGAACATATTTTTAGTTTTTTTAGACTCGTTTGCGACAAATGCTTCACTGGGAGATCAGTGATGTCGCGGATGACATAACTGATCGACCTCAAAGGTAATTATCGCATGCGACCTAGTAGTCGCATCGGTAGTCGCCCCCATTTTAGTCGCTCGTGCGCGCCGTGCTTAAAGGGCGGCGCACACGAGCGACTAAATCTGGGCGACCGCCGACGAGACTGGTGGTGCGACTAGACATCAGCCAATCAGAAGCGCCAAATCTTGTCGCTTTGGCGGTCGGAAGCCAAGTCGGCCGACAAATCGGTCAAAATTGTCGCTCGTGTGCGCCGCCCTTTAAGCATGGCGCACACGAGCGACTAAAATGGGGGCGACTACCGATGCGACTACTACGTCGCCTGCGATAATTACCTTGGAGGTCGATCAATGATGTCATCCGCGACATCACTGATCTTCCAAGGAAGCATTTATCGCAAACAAGCCAACAAAAATTTAAAAAAACTGAAAATATGTTTAGTCGCTTCTGTGGTCGCCCAGAAAATCGCTCGAAAAATCGCTCGTGTGCGCCATGCTTTAGAGACGAATCGACCCGATCGGTCGGGCAACCAGAACAGTTGGTCACTCTGTGCGGCGATAAACCGCAAACGATCCACCAAATCTGGCCATTTTTAGTCCATTGGACAGTCGCAAGGGCAGTCGCCAAGAAATTCGCTTGGAATATTCACCCATGTGCGGCAGGCATAAGGTCGCCCAGTGCAACCGTCTCCCGCAAACAATCAAGCGAACAGATATGAGACAAGATTCGATTAATCGTGCGACAACAGTAACTGGTCGCTTGGTGCAACAATCTGCCGCAGAGTAGACGACAAATCCAGGTTGTGGAAGTTAGCGACTTTTTCCTTATTCCTTATTCAAAATGTGAACTTTGTTACTTTTTGCTTATTCCTTATTCACAATCAGAACTTTGTTACTTTTTCCTTATTCGTTATTCACAATCTGAACTTTGTTACTTTTTCCTTATTCTTTATTCAATTTTGTTACTTTTTCCTTATTCCTTATTCAATTTTGTTACTTTTGCCTTATTCCTTATTCAAAATGTGAACTTTGTTACTTTTTCCTCATTACTTATTCCTTATTCAATTTTGTAACTCTTTCCATTTTCCTTATTCAAACGTGAACTTGCTTACTTATTCCTTTTCCTTATTCAAATATGCTTTTCCTTATTCAAAAATGACGTTTCCTTATTCGAATATGCTTTTTCCTTATTCGAAAATGCTTTTTCCTGATTCGAAAATGCTTTTTCCTTATTCAAAATTGGTTTTTCATTATTCAAAATGATTTTTCCTTATTCGAAAAAGTTTTTCCTTATTCAAAAATGACTTTTCCTGATTCAAAAATGCTTTTTCCTGATTCAAAGCTGGTTTTTCCTTATTCAAAAATGACTTTTCGAATAAGGAAAAAGCATTTTCGAATCAGGAAGAAATAGTTTCGAATAAGGAAACAACATTTTTGAATAAGAAAAAACCAATTTTGAATAAGGCAAAACTTTTTCGAATAAGGAAAAGTCATTTTTGAATAAGGAAAACCCAACTTTGAATAAGGAAAAATCAATTTCGAATCAGGGAAACGCATTTTTGAATCAGGAAAAGTCAGTTTTGAATAAGGAAAAACTTTTTCGAATAGGGGAAAAAAAATCATTTTTGAATAAGGAAAAACCAATTTTTAATAAGGAAAAACCGGTTTCGAATCAGGAAAAAGCATTTTTGAATCAGGAATTATCAGTTTTAAACCAGGAAAACCAATAAAAACGTTTTGAATGAGGAAGAAACAAAAGTTTCAATAAGGAAAAAAGGAATAAGTAAGCAATTTCCTTATTTGAATAAGGAATAAGTAATGAGGGAAAAGTCGCAAAATTCACATTTTGAATAAGGAATAAGGAAAAAGTGACGACACATTTTGAATAAGGAATACGGAATAAGGAAAAAGTAACACATTTTGAATAAGGAATAAGGAAAAAGTAACAAAGTTTACATTTTGAATAAGGAATAAGGAAAAAGTGACGACACATTTTGAATAAGGAATACGGAATAAGGAAAAAGTAACACAGTCCACATTTTGAATAAGGTATAAGGAAAAAGTAACACATTTTGAATAAGGAATAAGGAAAAAGTAACAAAGTTCACATTTTGAATGAGGAATAAGGGAAAAGTAACACATTTTGAATAATGAATAACGAAAAAGTAACAAAGTTCACATTTTGAATAGGGAATGAGGAAAGTGACACATTTTGAATAAGGAATAAGGAAAAAGTAACACATTTTGAATACTAAGGAATAAGGAAAAAGTAACAAAGTTTACATTTTGAATAAGGAATAAGGAAAAAGTGACGACACATTTTGAATAAGGAATACGGAATAAGGAAAAAGTAACGAAGTCCACATTTTGAATAAGGTATAAGGAAAAAGTAACACATTTTGAATAAGGAATAAGGAATAAGGAAAAAGTAACAAAGTTCACATTTTGAATAAGGAATAAGGGAAAAGTGACACATTTTGAACAAGGAATAAGGAAAAAGTAACACCTTTTGAATAATGAATAACGAAAATAAAGTAACAAAGTTCACATTTTGAATAGAGAATGAGGAAAGTGACACATTTTGAATAAGGAATAAGGAAAAAGTAACACATTTTGAATAAGGAATAAGGAATCAGGAAAAAGTAACAAAGTCCTCATTTTGAATAAGGAAAAAGTAACACATTTTGAACAAGAAAAGGACATCGGAGCGATGTCAATGGTTTCCGTTGAAAAGTTTACGACTCTAGAGCTAATTAACTGTGACCTTGACCTCTGACCTTGAGAAGTATTGCGTAACTGGAACAGGGATCTTTGATTAAACCTATAGGGGATGGTTAATGCTAGGTTCTAATTAGTTTCCCCTGAAATTCTGAGTAGATTTACATTTTAGAACTGTTTGACTGTGACCTTGACCTCTGACCTTAAAGGTCATTGCGTAATCCGAAAGGTCATCCTTGATAACCTTGGTGTAGGTGAAGGTTTTAGGCTTCCACCATAACCAGGTTCTGACTTATATCATGTTATCTGTGACAGTTGACTGTGACCTTGACCTCTGACCTTGAGGAGTATTGCGTGACTGGAACAGGCATCCTTGATTAAACTTATAGGAGATGGTTAATTCAGGCTTCTAATTAGTTTTCTCCTGAAATTATGAGAAGATTTGCACTTTAGAACTGTTTGACCTTGACCATGACTTCTGACCTCTGACCTTCAACGTCATTGCGTAATCTAAAAGCTCATCCTTGATAACCTAGGTGTAGGTGAAGGTTTTAGGCTTCCACCATCACCAGGTTCTGACTTTTCTCATGTTATCTGTGATGATTGACTGTGACCTTGACATCTGACATTGGTAAGTATTGCGTAACTGGAACAGGATCCTTGATTAAACCTAGAGGGGTGGTTAATTCAGGCTTCTAATTAGTTTTCTCCTGAAATTCCGAGGAGATTTGCACTTTAGAACTGTTTGACCTTGACCTTGACCTCTGATCTTCAATGTCATTACGTAAATTAAAAGCTCACCCTTGATAACCTAGGTGTAGGTGAAGGTTTTAGGCTTCTACCATCACCAGATTCTGACTTATATGTCATGTTATCAAATTTGAATATCAAATCTCGCCATGATATCAGCAAATATCATGCAACCGAGTAGGTGCAAACTGAAAATTTCAGTTGCAATAACATCCGTGGATGAGCAATGATGCTGTGATACCAGTTTCAAGTCGCTTACTCTGGCAGATCTCCCGATATGTCAAAATATCAAATTTGATATATCAATATCATTATGATGCTGACCCTGGAGAATAAATTTGTTGATGCCAGTATTTTGCCAAGGGCCATAAACATAGGGAAGGAACTTGTTACTAGTGCTCTAGCTTGCCTCGGAAACAAGTTATTCATGAAACAAAAGCGTGACAGACAAAATCTCAACTTTTGATGTATCAATTTCACCATGAACCAGGTATCGGAGACCGGACATTTTCGTTCCGTCTTGTACAGGTCATGTTACCCGGGGGTAGGTCACGTTTCCAGGTCTGTAGCTCTTGCATGAACAAAGTTACAGGTGTGACAGACTGAACAGACAGATACACACACACACAGACACAGACAGACACCATGACCAAAAACAATATGGTTTCCGATCTTGAGATCGGAAACCATAATAAGGAATAAGGAATAAGGAAAAAGTAACAAAGTTCACATTTTGAAAAAGGAATAAGCAAAAAGTAACAAAGTTCACATTTTGAATAAGGAATAAGCAAAAAGTAGC
Organism: Notospermus geniculatus; assembly: GCA_002633025.1. Lineage (NCBI taxonomy): Eukaryota > Metazoa > Nemertea > Pilidiophora > Heteronemertea > Lineidae > Notospermus > Notospermus geniculatus. The sequence goes on along the minus strand of NMRB01003342.1, from coordinate 1,645 downwards.
TAACTTCACGGACATGACAAATCCTGCAAATCTCCAGTCGCTCTGGCAGTCGGAAGGGCAGTCTCCTAAAAAATCGCACGAAAAATCGCAGGTGTGCGCCATGCGCCATGTTCATCTGATTATAGTAGTTGAAATCGTCATTTTATAGTAGGGTCATTGGATTAAAGTAGTTGAGATCATCGTTATAGTATGGTGATCGGATCATAGCAGTTGAGATCATCGTTTTATAGTTGGGTCATCGGATTATAGTAGTTGAGATCATCATTTTATACATGTAGTTGGGTCATCGGATTAAAGTAGTTGAGATCATCGTTTTATAGTTGAGATCATCGGATTATAGTAGTTGAGATCATCGTTTTGTAGTTGAGATCATCGTTTTAAAGTAGGATCATCGGATTATAAATAATCATATATTTTCGATCTTCGGATTATAGTCATCCCGTCCTCCATCCATCATCCATGGCACATCCTTCCTTTCGTCCTTAGTTCAATGGGCTTATTTCGTCAATCGGCGACCTTTTTTGGGCACTGATCGGGGATTCTATATTTGTTCCAATCTTTAAAATGAATAGGCCTAAAATCGATGAGCATGAATGAAGTGCGCAGAAAAACGGGCAAGGCCTATCGTCATCATGATCATGATCATGGTTATGGAATGTGATGGATGGGTGGACTGTCGCGCACACGCATGTTCCATTTAGGTGCCTCAATATGGGTTGAGAAATTTTAATAAAAAAGACATTGAATGATTTACTGTTTAAATTTCAGGCCATTTGTCAACATGGCAGCACAAGCCTCCGAAGATTTCAAAAAATTCATAGCACAAAATGAAGATCGCGATGGCGTGCGTTTCAGTTGGAATGTATGGCCTTCAAGTTGTCTGGAAGCAACCAGGATGGTAGTTCCACTGGGGTGTCTCTTTACCCCCCTGAAGGAGAAACCTGAACTACTACCAATGCAGTATGACCCACCCCTGTGCCAGAATCAAAATTGCAGAGCAGTTTTAAATCCTTACTGGTAAGTATGGCATGTATTGTGTTGCAATATTCAATAATTTTATTTTTCATGCAATGTTTCATTCATCATTCAATGTTCACATTTTTCATTCAACGTTAAACTTTGCAAATTCTTAATGCAATGTTAGGAATTCATCGTTTGATGTTGTAAATTATACATTCGATGTTGCCACATTTTGCATTTAAAGTTGTAACAATTTGTCATGCGATGTGTGCTAAATATTTTTCATTCAAAAACGGAATTATGGGTAAAGGACGAAACGAAGCACTGATTGGTTCAATGTGTGCTATTTATAGATCGGGAAACGTGCGTTGTTGTTTATTCAGTGCGATGAATGGACTGGTCACTAGTCACTAGTCTAGTGAAGTGTGAGTCACAAGCATCGTAACATTCGTTACAGTCAATGCACTTTATCCAAGTTTCAAGATATATAGGCCTACATTTTGGTAGCCTTGTCATTGCTAGAGTGGAGAACCCGTACAACGACTTCTACGTTCACACTAGAGCGCGGTCCGTTACCAACGAATGTTTGTTTAATTATGGTCCCTACATATCAATGTAGGGACCATCTTGATATCACTGGGTAGGTAGGAAATTTTTCTTTCTTTCTTTCTTTCTTCCACACTCA
>NMRB01003341.1:48709-67307 GCA_002633025.1 Notospermus geniculatus | reverse complement strand
ATTTGTGCGCAGGGCGCGACGTTGAGATTTTTTCACTATTCAACAGGATTCGGGAGATATTAAAAAAGTTCATTTTTGACCAATTTTTGGCACAAATTACATAATTATCATTACTAAGAATTAGAATTTGCAAATTATCTCAACGTCGGCACCTGCATATATGTATTCCCCAACATTTGGTGATAAAACGCCAGGTCCCAGTCGCGTTGTTGCCGAGAAATCTATGATGAAAAAGTCAAATGGGGGGTCTCATTGTTTGCTTAATTAGCTGATTAATGAAAGATGAAAGCACATCGTTTACAATTCAGATGTGTAGAACAAGAGTAGCAATTTCATAGAAATACATGAAATCGATGCTACCTTTTTCCTTGAAGAAAATATGAATTGTTTTCAGTCGACATTTGCAGTGCGCTTCCTTATGGCTACCGCCCCCTTAACATAAGTATGTAAACCTATGCGCTCAGAACAGAACTTACATACGTCATAAGATTCAAACCCAAACATATCCGTCAGCCGTCTTGCGAAATTGGGCGAGCTGAGACTCTGTATGCGCGCTATGTAAAAGTCAGTTTGTAACAGCAAAAGCGGAGCATACAGAGTCCCAGTTACTGAGACTAGGTTTGCTCCTGAATGAAGGCAGGTGACTCCAAGCCAAGATCTCAAGGCAGACCAAACTTAGTGGAGGATAAGATAGGAAATCTGCCATTCAAGATCAGTGTTGCATCGAAATTTGCAGAAGTATAGATTTGTCATTCAATGTCAACTTTTCTAAACTTCATTCATTCTGTCTTCCATTTCAGGCCTGTGCAGTCACCAACCTGCTCAAGTCCAAAAGGAACATCAATGTCAGCCAAGAGCTCACCAAGGGCCACCCCGTCACCAACAAAACTTGTTAGAAATAAGACCATTGATCCTGAAAAGTACAGTTATGTGGTCAAACTTCTGGGGGAAAAGAAGGACCCGATCACAGTCAAATCCACGCATGTGAGGTATGCAAGTTGATAAATGAACATAAGACTTTTCTATGAAGTAATGAATCCTTACTGTTGGTTATAGCCTTGGTTTCATCAGTGATGGTCTCTGTGTGTTGGTTTTGTCCTCCTTGTGCCAATTCCCCCTACATGTTGGAATTTCAAGGGGCCGGCCTTCGACAACTTTCTAAATTCATCCGTGAGTGGTGGTCAGAACTCCACACATCAAATTGACTCTGATTGTGAGGTACTGTATTCACAGAATCTGCCTCGCTTATTCATCCGCCACGGAAAACCCTCTTTAAGTCATGTTCTGTGTGATGCTTTTGCTGAGAGTGTTCAGTTTCTAAAGCGATACATTGTTTTTCAGTCGCAAGAAGGGAGTACTCACAAGAGACAAATGTAAACTGTTCCTAAAACAACATTGTGAAGCTGGAGATGGTATTTGGAGAGTGAAGGTTAGTTTCGCTACATGCAGGCCTACTTGGTCTCCACTTCAGACGTGTGAGATGATTTCGCTGTTTATATTGCTGCTGAGGTCAAGTACTTGGATGGCATTGATCTTTTTGCCATGTACTTTGTTAGTTTGTCTCCCGGCCATGAGATGGCAGCACTGAGATCTGTTGGAGGTTCTGACTTGTGTTGGAGAGGAGCCTCCTGAGCAAACCAGGTGACTGCAAACTGCAAGCATTTTCATGAAATGAATTTCAGATGAAACTACATGTATATTAAAAGAAGAAAAAAGTGCACAAATTTTAAGTTGCAAAGATGTTTTGCCAGAATCTACCTTTTCCCAATTGACCCTCCAGTGGCTTAGGTTGTGGCTTAGGGTTAGGGTTGGCAGAGAGTTTGTTTTAGGGGTGAATTTGGGAAAGGGCGAAAGAGTAAGACACCATTTTGCCTGAGGTTCTGCTCATTTGGCAATTGCTGCTGTTGGAAAGCTTTCGACTCCAAGAGGAATCATTCCTGAAACAAAAGTTTCTATATTTTCAGCCTAAGTTCATTGGTTCTCTGAGTATTGATGATGACACTTGGGATGATGTTTTTGCTGGACCACGTCCAGCCTTTGTGCGTACTGAAGTGAAAAAGAAAGCAGGGAAGTCACCTGGAAGTGCCGAGAAATTCTTCAGGAGTAAGAAAGAGGAGAAGAAACGGAGGGAGAGAGAGAAGATGGAAAAGGAAGCGAAGAAAAAACTGGATGAGGAAGGTGTGTGAGGGTTTGATTCTAGGTTGTTCTGTTGCCAAGGAAAACTTGTACCCCTGTAGGCTGTTGGTGATTGTTGGACAAATCTGGAGACCTCCAGATACTTGTGTGTTTCACACTACGTTCGGCTGTAATCCTTTTGTATTTTCCACTGCTGTGTCCCAATAACATTGAATAATGAGCAGATCCGAAAATTGCAACTTGGTCCTGAAACATCAACTGATTCTTCATTTTCAGCCAAAGCTGCCAAGCGCATCAAGAAGTTAGAAAAGGAACAGGCTAAGAAGAAATTGACACCGGAAGAGAAAGCTGCTCTCGCTGAGAAGATAAAACAAGAGAAGTTGGAGCTGAAAATGAAACAGAAGGAAGAGAAAATGAAGAAGAATGAAGAGGAAAAGGCAAAGAGGAAGGAAGAAAGAGAAAAGGTATAGGTTACTGGTAAATTTTGTCGAAGGTTGATGTAGTGAGGAATTCGTGGCACATTTTGAGGTCCTTTTTCCAAGCTCTAAGTGCTGTACTTCTTTGGCATCCAGAGCATTTGGAGCCGATCAACTGATGAGTGGAGGTGTCGACCTCTGTGCTCATTTCACATCTGTATTTCAGGAGAGAGAGAAGCAGAAAGAGGAGAGACGGATCCAGGCCGAGTTTTACAAAGAATGGAGCAAGATCCGTGATGATATGGAATGTGACGACCTCAAGGTAAATTTTCAGACTTCATTCAGTGACGGTGTTTTGGTGGAAGGTGGGAAGCTCACCCTAAATGGAGTCAACAGTGGCCAAAGTTATCCTCAATTTGGAAAATGTGGTGAAGGTTTCAGATAATTTGCACATACTCTGGTTAATTCCTAGTACTTCAGCATTGATGCTGCCTCACTGTTTCCTGATTGATCCTCACAGTTATATATCAACCTCTATTTGACAGCCACTGCCCGAGCCAACTCCTGTTGGCACCCAGATCCCACCTGAGGTATTCGGAGATGTCCTCATGTTGCTGGAGTTCAATCATCACTTCAAGATCCTCTTTGATATGACAGATACATTCCAGACTGGAATCAATCTCGGTAAGTTGGGAAATAAAACGGTGTAGCATACCGTACTAGCATAAACTAATAAAAGAAACTATAAACGTCTCACTGGTGATTTCAATATTCCCCGACTTGTCCTCTTCTAGCCCTCATAACTTTGTTCGATGAGTTTGAGGAAGGTTATGAGGGTTGGAAGTGGGAAACTCTGGATTTTCCAGTGAGACGTTTATAGTTTCTTTTATTAGTTTATGGTACTAGTTTTTCTTCTGCAGAGCTATGATGAACTTTTTGTCTCGTTCGTATGACCTAAAAGAAGATTTCGACAACCACTCTGAGCTCTATTATATTGTAGGAGTCTTTCATGTATCCTCTTCAGTACTGAGTCATACTGACCTTTCTGAAATGACAGGGAGTGAAGAGTCTCAAGTTATAAATTTCACAGTATTCTCCTCTGAAATTCAATGTGTTGGGTTGACCCCATGTGGGATGGTTTTCCTTCAAGTAACGATGGGGTGTTACAGAATTTGCTATTGTGGAAAGGGTGTGGGGTACAGGGGTATTTGCTGGTTGGCCTTGCAGAGCTGGTGTGCACTCCAGTACCTTGACTACGGCAGGAGTGCTGGCTAGCGGTTCTCCCAACTCGTTCCCATCCTACCAATTCTGAGCACATGTCTGGCATTAAAAATGCAGCTGACTTGAGCATCATCCAATATTCTGTCCTCCAGAACTGATTGAGAAAGCCCTTCTGGATACGGAGACCAATGGTCCATGGTTTGACTTGCTCAAGCTTCTCCTGACCACCATCTTTTGTCTCGTGGAAGAGGAGGAGGAAGAAGAACTGGAACTGGAAAAAGAGAACCATGGGGTAATCCCTGGAGGTGAGATTTGGTGTTGAGGATCTCGGCACCCATGAAATAGGAGAAATCTTGCCATCTGTCTTATGTATCCATCACTTGGTCTCGTTTTATTATTTCGACCTCAATTGAGGACACCTCTCAATTAAGGACAGCACTGGGCAGTCCCAACGGTGTCCTGAACATAGAGTTGATAACATACAAGTGTTTCTGTACAGAGCTGTGATGAATTCTTGTCTCGTTCGTATGACTCAAAAGAAGGATTTCAACAATTACTCTGAGCTCTGTTATCTTGTAGAAGACTTGCATGCCATGAGCACTCTTCAGTGTTGAGTATTGACTCTTGTGAAATGAGTGTAGAAATCATGGGTGTGAACAGTGGCAAATTCTGAACTTTGCACTTGTAACTCCACTTTCATTATTTGGTGACTATCTGTTGTATCTTATGTAAAACTCATCTTGTTATCTGCAGATCTACCTGAAGGGATCGATGATGACATGTCAGATATTTCCACTCAATATCTGATCCAAACAGCCACAGCTGCAGCTCAGTGGTCTATGCTTTACCAAGGGACTCCCCTGTCCAAACTATCCCTCGACGCCTTCACGATCACTGAGTTGCTTCGATTGCATTTCCTGTCCTCCGGGGCTCGTGCAAGTGTCCTCAATTCCAAATTTCGTTACCAGCAGCGTGGTGGGTACACGTCGCTCGATGATGCTGGGTTGGAGTTCAGGAGAGAACAACCTGCTATCATCAGAGCCCTTGGGAATGGAAACGTGTTTGATCTGGGACCAAGTAAGTAGGAAAATCTAGTTTCTACATTCTGTTTCCCCCACAAGTCCCCTCGCTCTGCTTGGTTCTTCACCTTGTGTTGTGGGTGACGTTCCCAAGTTTGTCATTAACAAGTACATGTGTATGTCTTTCTAGCTGCGCTTGTGCTCCTTTGTGTGAACCCAGGGTATTGCTTGTCTGAGTTACGGTTCTTCTGTCGTCACTACACTTGTTGTAGATTCCTGTTAAAGACTCTGAAATCTTCAAAGACATTCAACCTGCTTTTGTGTTGCTTGCAGGAGACAAGATGAAGATCGTTCATGCATTGCTCGGCCAAATGCTGACCTATGCTGTTGCTCGTGACATAGTCGAGGAGAGCTATGAGCAAGCAAAACAGTTGAGGATGGACTTAAGGTCACTGCAGGCCAGTGAACAGAAGAGAGAGAGGGAAGAGGCTACTGCTAGGTAAGTCTCGCTGTTGACTGAAATACCTACTCATAGTATGTCATACACCTGGAGGACCCTCTGCAGAACAATTCTGTCTCATTCACGCCTGTGCTGCATGTGCTTGTTGCTGTGACAAAGAAGTTTTCCAGAGCTGTTCATTTATGGCATTACCTGGGTGGCCAGCTTTCTGGTTGCAATTCAGAGCTTGATTTGCCACACGCAGGTTTTCATACCATCCATTTTCATCGTGCTGTTCCTCAGTTGTGAATTTTTGGTGATGTTAGTTCAACTTCTTCCCAGGTGGAAGCGGCGCATGGAAGAACGAGCGAAGGAGAAGGAACGAGAAGCAGAACGCAAGGCTCAAAAACAGAAGGAAAAGGAAGAGCAGTTACTGGCTGCAGAGAAAACGAAGGAGGAGGGTGCAGTTGCCAAGTATGTTAATAAGTTGATAATCTGTTCCAATGGGAGACTTTTCTGCCATTAGAGGCCACCACCAGTTGGCAGTCCTAGAAGTCACGAAATTTGTTGTAACAGAGAAGTGCATGCCACAAAGTCTTCCATAAAGACATGTACGCCATGGCTTTGACAGCAAATTTTGTGACGATCTTGGACCACCCATTGTCTAGTAAAAAGGGTGATCTTTGTTCAGTTCTGTTTAGGCCAAATTGACTGAAAGGGTGACAGATTAAGTTCTGGCCAGTAACGTTAGGTTTGATTTGTATTTCAGGCCGGAGAAATCTGCTGCAGCTCTCAACCTCGATGATGTTCGGACAAGTGGGCGCTTGAAATTGAAAAAGATTGACAAGGAAGAGAAAGCAATCGAAGTTATTCTTGAAGATTATGAGAAGCTAAAAGATCTTGATTATTCAAAGCTGAGTGATCATCAGAAACGAATCGTGGACGGTAAACGTGCGGAATTTTCTGCTAAAAGGAAAGAGGAGGTGCGACAGCAGGAACAGGAAATTCTCGATCAGATTTATGAGGCGCAGAGTTCATTTGCCGTGTATCCGATCGGCCGGGATCGACTGTATCGCCGGTACTGGATGTTCAAGTCATTGCCGGGATTGTTTGTTGAAGATGATGAGGGTTATATTTCCAAGGATTGTTTAGAACCGGTCCCTCAGAAAGGAGACGTCACGATACCTGGCACTGGCAGTGATAAGGAGAATGATTCTTTTGAGGGCAAGTTGCCAAACGGTCCCCAGGAGGGGAAATCTGTGCTAGGGTCAGAAAGTGACATAAACCGGACTCATTTGGTCAACGGTGGCGATACAGAAAAAATGGATGTAGATGGGGTGAATGCTGCTATGGATCAGATTGCTAATCGAAAAAATATGCGCTGGGCTTTCTATAACACTGGCAGTGATCTCGATCAGTTGTTGAATAGTTTAAATCAGCGAGGCGCGCGGGAAAGTGCCCTGCGTCAAGCTCTCTTAGAACAAAAGGATCGCATTATCCAAAGTATGCAGCAGTGTCCTGCCAAGGCGATTTCATGCCGGGAGTCCCATCAGTTTGAAACGTCAAATCCGAAAGAAATGCAGAGGACCTTCATGAACATTAAATCTAGGAATCGCCAGACTCAGGGAAGCGTAAAAAATAACACAGCTCAGGAATTCATTGAGTTAAATCTACGGGAAGCGCTCTTGGATTTGGAGGAGAGGATATACCACGGCAGTCTTGGGGCTTTGAAGGTGAGTGTTGGCATATTTGCTCAGTTCCAGCCCATAAATTTGACTTCTCAGTTTGAAATTCTCAGCACTGAACTGCTTGATAAATGATCCTAAATTTCTTGACATTTGACTTCGTTTTGTAGATTAAAGACCGCTTGTCATGGCGTGATGCGATCGAACAGGGAGGGTACGATCGGCAGGACAGTGGACAAGTGAATGGTGGAGATGACGCTGTAAAGATGGAGATGTAAGTCAGGGCACCACTTTATGTGCAGGTTCTTGCACAAGTTTGCTCTCTATGGGCAAGACGGGCGTAGAGGACTATGGACAATCATTTGTGACATTGGAGCAAGTCCTGCGGGAGACAACAATGGTAAATTGTCCATTGAGAGCCAACTCACACAAGGAACTTCTCATGTGGAGGAGCCCCTTTAGTCATTTGAACCGTTGGAAAAGTCTTGGACACATGATCCTCACAGTTCCAGCCCATTATCAGCACATTCAACATTCTCCTTGTTAATTTTCAGTGATGACAGGGCCTCTGTAGCATCATCAGATTATGAAGACAGCGTAGTGGTTAAGGACATGTCTCATGCCTTACTCCAGCTCGCAAGGGGAGTTGAGTCGAAGTACCTCAAACAACCCCTTGGAGAAGAGGAGTCAAAGAAGAAAAAGGGAAAAACAAGGACGGCCTCGAAAAATGTTAAGAAAGAGGAAGAGGATAAGGATGGTGAGTTGAATCTTCTGAAATGTATCAGATGCCTCAAATGGATGAGGGGAAAGAGATTCCTCAAATTGCCCAACTGGTATTACATGCCAAGGTGTGGTGTACCTGTAGGCCCGCTTGTAACCCAACATAATATGATAGTTGGAAGTTGTATAGTGCTTTCCACTGTTACCCCAGTCTCTCTAGAGACCCATATAGGGAACTCAAGGAGTAGTCATCACTTAGTCCTTTAAGATCAGTTGAAAATACAATATGGCGACTTGGCCGCAGATCATATCCGTGCCCTCTCCGTCACGAGTGTGACCACTGTGTCACTCAACGAAGGTTTCAAGTACCCAGTGCTTGATGCTCAGCTCATGAATACCAATGACCTTGTATGACTTTCAGATGCATCAGAGGACGGCAAGCCTGCGAAGACACCAATGGAAAGATGGGAAGAATCCCTGGTTACCTGTACCAGTCTCTCACAGATCTTTGTCCACATGTCCACGCTGGAATCCAGCATCATATGGTCCAAGTCGGCCCTGCACGCTCAATGTCGTATCTGCCGGAGGAGAGGTGATGGGGATAAAATGCTGCTGTGTGATATGTGCGATCGTGGCCATCATATGTTCTGTCTCAAGCCACCAGTCAAGGTGAGAACAAATTGGGACTTGGTATGGATTGGGGTGTGCATCTGTTGTAAATATTGAGTGACAGACTCAGAAAAAATTGGTTCTTTCCTTTTCATGTCCTAGTCGGGAGTTGCCCTCCTGCTCAAGGCCGTGTTGTGGATGTACAGTTCATCACAAAATCAGCCCATAATGACCATCAAAGTTGTAACAATGATGCTTGTCTTGCTTTCAGTCGATCCCATCAGGTGACTGGTACTGCCCGAATTGTCGGCCGAAAAATGTGGCACGCAGCCCTCGTAAAGCTCGTCGGAAGTTTGTAGAGAGTGAATCAGAGGGGGAAGAAGATTCATCTGATGAAGAGGAAGGTAGCGACGACGAGGAGGATAGTGACGAAGAAGAGGCGGATAGGTGACTTTGAAATTTGTGCAGTTGTCCTGTGGTGTATGGTTCTGGTTGTCTTTCTGATGTGCCAAATGAGTGTTGGAACTTAAGATGCTCCTCCACCTGAGAGTTTTCTCACACAATTTAGCTCTCTGTTGGCTGTAAGGAAGCCAAAATTGGTGACAAACCCATTGAGAGCCAACTTGCACAAGAAAAATAGCGTCGGGAAGCACATTTGCAGTGTCTCTAGAACTGTACCCTTGCATTTTGAGTCTCGCTGCTCAGTGTTCAGCTGACAAAAGCACTGCTCTACGTAACATATCTAACCGTTGGCATCAATTTCAGTTCTGAGGAAGAGGCTGACAGTGAGGATGAAGGTGATGATGACGATGATGAAGAACAGGAACGGAGTGATGATGATGAAGAGGAGGAGGAGGAAGATGAAGACAGTGAAGAGGAGGAAGAAGACAGGCCTCCTGCACCTGCAAAGATTAAACTTAGAGGTGTGTACATGTGCCCTGTCTTCAAATTGCACTCAGCACTGTCAGTAGTAACTGAGACAGATGAGTTGCCCGCAGACTAAGGGACTGTTGTCTAAGCCTCGCCATACAGTGTGTGCCACTTCAGGGTGGTAGCCTGGCAGCTTCACAAGGCGATGCCAAGTAGGCAGTCAGGGAGATTGGTTGGGATACTGGTATCATTCCGTTTCACTTGCTGATGATGTTAATTTTGCTTCGATCTTTTTATAGGGAAATTTAATAAACCCGAGTCCAGGAGGAGCAGTGGCAAAGGAACACCTACAGCCAGTGCCAGCTCATCAAGGAAAGGGACACCGACCATGGAAGGGAGAAATTCAAAGANGAGGTGTGTACATGTGCCCTGTCTTCAAATTGCACTCAGCACTGTCAGTAGTAACAGAGACAGATGAGTTGCCCGCAGACTAAGGGACTGTTGTCTAAGCCTCACCATACAGTGTGTGCCACTTCAGGGTGGTAGCCTGGCAGCTTCACAAGGCGATGCCAAGTAGGCAGTCAGGGAGATTGGTTGGGATACTGGTATCATTCCGTTTCACTTGCTGATGATGTTAATTTTGCTTCGATCTTTTTATAGGGAAATTTAATAAACCCGAGTCCAGGAGGAGCAGTGGCAAAGGAACACCTACAGCCAGTGCCAGCTCATCAAGGAAAGGGACACCGACCATGGAAGGGAGAAATTCAAAGAAAAGTAGGTGGAAATTAATATCAGTGTCACTCTTGTTCTAGTTGTTGGACAGAGTGACCCCCATCTGAGCAAATGCATCTTCATTCTTTGGCCCCTTCTTAACTGTCTTTCGAGTCCACAGAAATGTTTTCCATGTTTTGTCAGCTAGTGTCTTGGGTCTCATATGGTAGTTTGTAACATATCCCACGAACGTCTCCTTACACCTTACATGTCATGTGAAACAGGTACGCCCAATGATAGGAGGAGTGGTTCAAGGTTGAGCAAGGGTGGTGGTTCCCAGCCCAACTCAGCCTCCAAGAGCAACAAGAGGAAGTCACAGGAGATGAATGGCAGCGTAGACATTGGTCCAGCAAAGAAGTCAAGGAGGAGTTCATTAGATACAGATGGTAAGATAAATTCTTCATTTGTATATGCATGTACTGTAATCTGTTCGGGCAGAATTTTGTGTTGGGAGTTTTGGTTCCCTCTGGTACACTCGTCTTGAGGTAATCAGTGTTTCTTAGTGCTCACTCTCCATGTCATCTTGTGGTGACGTAGGGAGCGAGTGCTGAGAACCACTGATTACCTCGGGATGCCCTAGACCCTGACATATCTGATTACTATTTCACAGCTAAACCAAGAGCAAAGAGCAGTTTTCGAAGCAATGAAACATTCCAACAAATCAATCAGTGTGAGGAGATCATCGGTGACCTCATGAAGCATGAAGATGCCTGGCCATTCCTAAAGCCTGTATCCAAGAGAGATGTGAGTAACCTGCCCTGAATCGGCACTTCTAACTGCTTGCTTTCTTGTTTGATTGATTGGTTGATTGATTGACAGCTTTCATCTCAGGCAACTGTTTGTTATCCTTGATATCAACTTCCAATATCTTGGTTATTTCCAGGCTCCCGACTACTTCGACATCATCAAGAAACCAATGGACTTCTCCACCATTCGTGTTAAAATGAACAAATTTGTTTACACCGAGGCATCACAGATTGTCGAGGATATACGCCTTGTGTTCATCAACTGCGAAAAGTACAATCCACCAGGTGCTACAGAATACAAACTCGGGCAGAAGTTATCGAAGCTGTTTGAGAAGAAAGTGAAGGATTTGAAGCTGGAGAAGTCGGTGAATCAAGCAAGGGGAAAAAGGTCGAAGTCACCTCTGCAGGAGGAGGTAACAAGCAGAAGGAGCGCACGACGTTGAGTGTTGAATCATCCGTGATAGCTCGTCTCTCCATGCTGGACATGTCTTTGGATTCTGAGCACCGTATGGAATTTGCCTCAGGAAGATAACAGAACTATCAGAATGATTTAAGGAGATGGAGCATCAAATGTATTAGCTCGGTTATTCCTGATCAAGTGACGTGATGTTGGCATCTCCCTTGAGAATTTGTGTTCATTTTCTTTGAGATCCTCAAAGCTGGCGCTTCAATGCAATTTATATGTAGTTTCTCTTGTGTATTATCAGCACTTTCAAAAAGCAATTTTACTTAACTCGCCTTCTATTCATTGTAGGTACAGGTAAGTATTTTCCTCGGGGTTCTGTTATCTACAGTACCGGTACTGGGTTGCACTTGCACTTTTCGTGATTGTCCCATGGAATTTGGGGTATTGATGTTCCATTGTGTGTGAACTAAGGGACAGGGAGTTGATCTGTGAACTTGTGATTTCACCCTTGGGAAGAGGTTGGTGTGTTATCTAAACCCAATATAAATTCGCCACAACTTGGTTAAGAACCCAACCCTCCGGTTTCAGTTGGGCCCCAAGGCCTGTCAGAGCTTCCTGTCTTATGATTGGCATTGTAACAAAGTTGTCCTTGTAGTTGGAACAGGTCACATGAAAATTGCGACTTGGAAGTTGTTTCTGAAACCATTAATTTGACTTTAGACCATCATTTAATGTGGTAAATGACTTTTTGCAAAGTCTGATTCTATAATATAAATATATAATGAGTGGTTGGGTGTCGATGAATGTGCTGTAACTGTGGATGCGATGGTGATGGTGTATATAATCACACAAGTGAAGTAAGTTGTGATATAGTGAATCTTAGTTCTTCAAGTAAGTAAAACTCATAGAGTACCCGGTATGTATTTTGGCCAGGATTTCTGCCCGGTTTCTTTGAAAAGGAGAAAAAAGGTCTCTTGCCGCTATGATTTTCGAATGTGGGTTTTGACGACTAGGAATTTGAATTGTGTGTATATTTTTGTAATTGTACTCCTTCAGTTAACTAACTTTAAGAAAAGGAGCAACATTTATTAAGAGACTTTACCACTATTGTGGTTAAAATAAGATGAATTGAGGCAGTCATTTGGATTTACACAGTTTGATGTCAGATGGATTTTCAAACTTTAATTTAAACTGAAAATGAACCCATAATTTTACACTCTGCTGCTGTCAAGGCCAAAAGATTTTGTCTTTTCACAATCAGCTGTTGTTGGTGCATGTACAGTAAAAGTGAACAAATTGCCTCAGGTGGTGCAGTTCATTTGACTCGTATGTGTATTCTGATTGCATTTTGTACATGTAGAAGACTTAGCATTGAATAAAATCATATTGGGATTACACACACATCTATTTGATGTCAGTGCATTTGTCATCTTCTTGTCTTCTCTTGCCAGCAATTCAATCGCTCCTGTCACATTCCGCAACTTCTCCTGAAACTACACAGTTTCTGGAAAGCATTGTCACTTTTACTTGAAGGTCATCATTTCCAGATTTGTTGCTTCTTACAGAAAGTTGTTAAATGTATTGTCCTGAAACATTGCCACAATATGCACACTGGACGGTCTCCTTCTCCAAGAGGGAGACCTCCTTCAGGTTGAAATCTCAATGTACATTTACTAAACTGGAGGCATGAAATGTAACAAAAGCTCATCATTTATTAGCGGTTAAATTGATCAATCAACACACAGTTACAAGCTTACAAAATTAAATAGATCTCTGATGTATAAATATCTACATGCTTAGAAACAAAAATATTTCTGGACGGATTACCGGTAACTAAGGTGGCATGTGACAAAATATGAGAATATTCACTAACGCATTGAATGTATTTACATGTTTTGTACCCTTGTGGTAAGCTGGGTCTTGGTTCATTTGAATGAATTTGGTCAGTGGTGTCCTGCTTCATCTGAACCTATACACTGAACAGGTATTACTACAGTATTGCTGCCAGTACATGTACATTTACATGTACTTGTACTTTCCAAGATCATTTTGAACATCTGAGCTGACTACATGCAGATGTTCGTGTCATTCAGAATAAAATGCTTTGCATATCTCGGCTGCTATACTGGAATGAACACCCGGATGACGTAGGTCTGATCCAGGAGCTCGTCGGGAGGATACTTGTTCTTAGTAATGATAAAGAAACGGAAGTTAGCTGTACGAAAGTCATTGAATCTGTTCTTTTGATACTCGTCCCCATCTGTTTTCTTGATAAGTTTCAAATACCTGAAAATACGAAAAACAAGGGACATTAGTATCTTTACTACAAAATTACGTGACCACGTAATAGTCAGGCTGTCTGTTGGGCCCTTCAACTTCCGCCACTGCCCCACTCCTCACAACTGCCTAATGCCAGGATAATATGCCATCCGATTTGGTTGGTTGGAGCAAAAATGCTTGTGTTTGCTCTCCCATTTCCATCGTTATTGGTCTTGCAAAGGCAGAATCGCATAAATGTATAAACCAGGCCCAAGATGCAAGTAGAGCCAACTGGTATGAAAAAGGGTGCCGTGCACGTTCATTACAATCTTTTTGCATCCCTTTACTCACTTCTCTTGCTCCATAATACTTTTGTCCATGATCCAGCTCATTAAACCTTTCTGTACCTCATCGAATCTGTCGCTGCATGTCTCAAACATATCAACCTCCATCATGTCTAAGATAAGTGGTTTACCGAACCTGCAGGGATAAGAAAATGGTGCTTGAACTGTTGGTGGACATCAGCTGCCAAAGTACCGTAAGCACATGGGAATTTGTGTCACCGATCAGTGTCAAGGGCTGCTAGGGCTTTGGAACTACATGCGTGTTGGTGAGTGATCAAGGTCTGCATGGAGGAGCAGATTGTGGTCTGGACAAAGAGTGAAGTCAGGAAGTAGAGGAGAGCAGACAGCTGCTATGGGGTAAGCAGCATTAAGTTAAAAAGAGTTTTCTATAAGTTTGTGCCCCCTACTTGTGTCCCTACCTGACAGCACCAAGTGTAGCCAACCTAATCTTCTCTGAATCCATGTCAGAAGGCTTTAGGGCACAGATGTAGTTGGTGTCCCTGTACCTCAGGAAGGTGGCTGCCTGTCCTGAGGGGTCAATTATCAGCGGCCAACTGTAACAGAGATAACATGTAGCAAAAGATCTCCACTGCTCCGTGTAGACTGAACCGGCATGCATGCAAGCACTTGATCATGGCAGTGCTGCTTAGCAGATTTTCAAACATTTTTTTGCAGCCTGTCTCGTATCAGAGCTATCTACTGAATGATGATAGCTTGGCATATGCAAATGTGTGCCTTTCTACGTATCTATGATTCAAGAGCAGCAGCTAGATCGGTCATTTGCTCTCCAAAACAACGTGCATGAAAATTGAACAATGCCAGCCAATTTGGCTGCATTGGCCCATTGAGCTGTGATTGGCCAATCAAGGATCCTCGCCTGACTGAAGGATGGGCCTACTGGTACACTATATGCAGGTCATAAAAATAGTCCCCAAGTTGTATTCTCCATCATATTATCAGGTTAAGTTGACAAGACATACTTTCCTGAGTCCTTGATTTTATTGCCCACATCTCTCAGCAAGACATCGTCCAACTCTCGGACCATCACTTTAAGGCCAGGGAGGCTGTCCTCATCAAAACCAGCTGAAAGCAAGAATCAGACCGGTGAACTGATGCCCCAGATGGGCCTGAGAACAGGAATCAGACCGGTGAACTGATGCCCCAGATGGGCCTGAGAACAGGAATCAGACCAGTAAACTGATGCCCCAAATGGGCCTGAGAGCAGGAATCAAGGACCTTATTCACGAAGCTTCCGTAACTTACGGGAGTGCGCAAACTATTGTCCTTTTGCGGACAACCTATTGTTCACTATCAGCCTGACAAAGGTTTTGCGCATCCTTAAAGTTACGGGAGCTTTGTGAATAAGGTCCCAGACCGGTAAACTGATGCCCAGATGGGCCTCAGAGCAGGAATCAGACCAGTAAACTGATGTCCCGGATATGGGCCTAAAAGCAGAAATCAGACTGGTAAACTGATGTCCGGATGAGCCTGAAAGCAGGAATTGGACCACTAAACTGATGCCTCAGATAGGCCTGAGAGCAGGAACCAGACCGGTAACCTGACGCCCTAAATGGGCCTGAGAGCAGAAATCAGACCGGTAAGGCTGATGCCCCGGATGGGCCTGAAGCAGGATGGAATCAGACCGGTAAACTGATGCCCGGATATGAGCCTGAAAGCAGGAATCTAAACCACTAAATTGATGCCCCGGATGGGCCCCAATGTGCAGGCCAACACTCTGTTGTGGACACAGTTTGAAGCATTCAGAGATCTTTCCCATCTCATGGTCAGGTACTCTGCTGCCACCTTCACTGTGCAGCACAGGGAGTAGCGCCCCTGCCTTGAGGAGCTAAGACGCCTGCATCACTGAGCATGCAATCCAAGGTCAGAGACCTCAACTGAAGGATGATGACATCAAACATGAACAGCTCTAAAGTCATGCCAAGAACAGAAGCACAAGGCCAATAAACTGCTTAGCAACCCAGAGATAGCAAAGAGATATGGTTCTCGACCTCCTTGGTGGGATTGACCCTGATCACATACCAGCTCCCTCTTTCTGTTGTTCTCGCAGCTTGAGTCTCATCTTCGCCACCTTGTCTCTTGCCTTTTCATGGTCGATCTTCAGGACTTCCAAATCAGCCTCAGCATCATGGATGGCCTGAAAGAATTCAGGCTCACTTTTTAGAGGAGGTCTCTGATTGGCCAACACAGTCTATGCTCTGTTTTCAACTATCTGAGGCTGTCATGTCTGGTTTTCAAGTTCATGAAAGGACTTCTTCTTGGCACCTACCTGCAGTGTCAGCTCTGGTTTATCAAACCCTGCAACAGCAGCGCTGTCATGTTCAAATATCCTCTTGTTGAGTTCGTTGTAGGCAGTTTTGAGCTGCAAAAGATGAAGGAGAGGTGACTTTCCCTGATGCTTGCCTGATCTTTGGAGGCTCCAGTTCATCTTTCTGGCAGCACACAGCCAAATTGGGTCAAGATTAGTACTGTTTGCTAAGATTTCGTGCTATCTATGATGCTACGGACAGATCACAAGTGCGCCGTTGCCACCTTGGAACTGCCCTTGCCCTCTAACACCTGGGTGAGAGGAGGCAGTAAAAGGATTTGGACCAAGGAGTACTTCGCCGTAAGGACTGACACAGTTCATCGTCCATCATACCAACCTGTTTATCCAAGACTTCATAATCCTTTTCAGCCTGTTTCAATGCATCCTCAAGTCTGAAATTTGAACAGTGTCATTTCGAGAGCCTGAGAACCAAAGGGTGTTCCAAAAAGGTTACGGCTATTTCCTGCTGGGCTTTCAAGCTGTGAGAACTGGGACCAAAAGGCAAATATCTTTCTATTTTTCAAAGTGACAAGTTTATTCTGGACCAAATATTTGTTACATGAGACTCAATGATTGATGATGGTAGGGCCTACGGTACTCACTTATCCGTCTCGGCTTCCTTCCTTTTCTTGTCCTCCTCCAGTCTCCTCTCTTTCTCCTTCGCTATCTTCTCTAGAAGGACGTCTGTCTGGGTCACGTCCCAGCTCTTCAGCAACTCAATAAGTGCTGGTTGTGAGGCAACCTGCAAAGGACCGGACAAAGTGGTTACCCAGTTCATTTTCATGACGCTGAAGATAACAGAATTGAGACAACATCTTCCTTGGCAAACTTTATGACCAAATGAAGGTTCTCTTGACAATTCTCTGCATCAAAACCCGCCTGGCAGCCTACATTTTCTGGAGTTTGTCCATCACTTGCATAGATCCTTGGGTCAGCACCATGTTGAAGGAGTACCTGGAATTTAAGGAAAAGGTTTTGGGAATATAACTTGGGAAGCTCCATGAATTTGGCCCACTAATGAAGGCAGCCTCCAATGTTGAAGACGGCAGTCTGACTACTGTCTGCATATCCGTGAACAACAAGGTCCTATTTTATACAGCTACTCATTTTATGTTCTTGTAAGCTCACTTCACAGCCTTCGATATGTCCAGCAAATGCAGCTCTGTACAGTGGTGTCCTCTGGAACTGCCCTTGGGAATTGACATCAGCACCTTTGTCAATCAGCAGCTTTATTGTAGAGGCGTTACCTCCATCTGAAATAAGGAGAATATCATTCTGTTGATATGATCAGCCTGATAGAAAGTCATCCCACAATAAAAAATCTCTGGACAGACAGTGAAGTTGAGGATATATGTTGAACAAGTACCAGAAAGCAGACCAATATTCTATATGTTATGGCCCACATACGTACTTGCTGCTTCTGAAAGTGGTGTATTCTCATTAGCATCTTCACAGTCGACAATGGCGAGTTGGTGCTTATTCCGAAGAGCTCGACCAATCACGTCATTCTTGAGACCAGCTTGGTCATCCAGGTTGGACACCTGTGCGGAAATAAGAAATGTTCTTCAGAGGAAGCTAGCAGTGGAACTTATTCTGCTTTGTTACAGTGAAGATGCAAGCTTAGCAGTGTGAGCAATGACTGAATTACAGTCGAACCTCTCTATTAAGGACACCTTCGGGACTGACAAATGCTGTCCTTAATTGAGAGGTGTCCTGATTACAGAGGTTGAAATGAATATTAATGACCAGTTTAGGACTGAACATTGGTGTCCTGATTAGAGAGGTGTCCTCCTGGCAGAGGTGTCCGTTAAGGGAGGTTCCACTGTACCTCTTTAAGAATGGCGAGTAACTCTTCATTGTCACCATCAAAGGCAGCCTCAAGCATCCTCTTAATCCTTTTTGCTGCCTCTCTCTTCTTCCGTCTCTCCTCCTCTTCCTTCTGTCGTTCTCTCTCAGCTTCTTCTTGCTGCATCTTCACCAACTTGACAAAAGCCTAAAACAAATTGATTCGCATTCCATACTTGAGGGAAACTTATTACACTGATTATATGATCTAACAAAGTCACAGCAAGAAAACAAGAGCAACTTGGCAATAACTTTCACATTAGATTGCCCTCATTCACAATACAAAGATCATTTTGATAACCAAGGGACAGTAACTTTTAAATTGGACAGTCTTTGTCTGTTAATGTAGACAAGGTCTATAGATACCTAGGCCCCTAAGCCACAAATGATGATGTGGTCAAGCCTAGTATATTATTGATGATTGGCCTATTTCAAACAAACCTCTTTCTCTAACTTTTCCATCAATTCTTCATATTCCTGCTTCTCTTTCTTCAACTGCTCAAGTTTTTTCTTTGCTTGGTGACGTCTAATGTTGGTCTGAATTGTGCGGGCAGCATCATCCTGCTTCGTCCAGGTTTTGGCCTTTGGTGCACCATTCTTAGGGTCTGCTTTTGCTGGTTGTTTGGTGGCTGGTGATCCTTTCTTGGCTGCAATGAGGAAGATCAACTGTCAACAGCTACAAGCTAGCCTAGGCTGTAGGCCTAGCTATAATATATCATGATAATAAACACTCAAAGTAGGGAAGGGTACACTAGCTAAGGCCTACGCCTAGCCTAAACTCCATCA
>NMRB01003341.1:0-11858 GCA_002633025.1 Notospermus geniculatus | reverse complement strand
ATCTCTCTTTATGCGATTCCAGGATCATCAATAAGACTGCTATGGCTCAGCCTAATCGTGAACGTGTGGCCAACCTCACTTTGCGGATGTACCGATTTAGAAAAATTCAAATTCATCGACCGAAATCTAGGCCTTTCCAGTACACGGTTTACTTTGTTTAAAAATATCATCATTTTGATTCTAAATCATGACCGTTTGTCGACGATCTAAAACCAATCGGCAATGAACCATTATGACATGTAAATCCCATACGTAAATTGCCAAAATGTTGACAAAAGTTTGCGCTTACGTTTTTCCCGCTGTTTATTTTTGTACTTTGCGAGTACAAATATTTTGAACTATACCTAAGATGAGGGATTTTAACGACTCCCCGGGCCACTGGCATTACTGATTCCATTTTCCCTGTCTTATAAGACAATCTCTTGGAAATGGTTGACCATCTCAAAATATTTACATGACAACCGCCGCCATTATCATTCGGTATACTTCGGAGAGATGGAAATTTCACTCGAATTTCCGAATGATAAGCAACTCCGATTTTGAATGAAATGTCCTGAGAAGCGCCGATTTTGTGATGTCCCGAGCTGATTAAATTCCTCTCATGGTTTTCATGGGGAGTATAATGGTGAAGAAAGCATGAGATTTCTCTTAGCAAAATTGCTTTTGTGCGGGGACAAACGCATTAGAGGATTTTCCCAATCTGAACTGACCTATTTCAGAGCGGACAATATGCTTCAACGACAGTTTTACTTAGCGGAACTTTCTATGAATTATCAACAAGGTTTTAATCTAATAATTCAGCAGTGAGGGAAGAATGTCGCCGTGAAAAGGCAATTATCACTTTAGAGATCGGGGTCACCGGACAAAAGATGGATGCTTCACGGCGACAATGGAATGAATGCCCGGCAAACATGCTTGGGTGGAGTTCTTGCTACCCACTCTTTCACTGCTGACGACTCAATCGCGGCCGATATCTCAGATCCGAGACCAGCAATGGCGAACACTCGCAACCATTGCACCTCCCCCTCCATAATCCACCGATTCCTGTTCAAACAGCAACGTCCATTCAACGCAGACGACAATCGTCTGCGCTTAATGCACTGGGCGTGGTATAAAATGCGACAGCTGTCAGTAAAACGGAACGAAGCTTTGGAATGGTGGATTCGTTAATGTTTTAACACAGAAGGGAAAGGATTTTGACGGCCGTACAATCATAATTGGTCCGCACAAACACAGATTATTTTCCTAGGCTAATGGGTGGGTTGTGGTTAATTTTATTAAACTACAATTAAGTAAACTGCTTAGGTATTAACTGTTGTTTATAGCTGCTGAGCGGGGTTGGGTGTCTCAGTGTGCTTTTAGAAGCGGGCACAGCGACATCGTGAGAAGGCGTGCATTGATTTTTGACACGAGTAAGAGTGCATTCATTGAAAACTCAGTGGGACAGTTTTATTATACAGTTGACAATATCATTCGTCGCGGACACTTCACTGTGGAAGACAGGATAGTTATATTTTACGAAGATTCTAAGGATTTATTTCAAGTTTCGTTATGAGCATGCAGGACCTTCCACGTCCATCCCTTGGGGGGCTGACATCAGCCATGCAACATTTACCGTACTATTACACAGCCGAGCAGCTAAAGCAGTGCACAGCTGCCAGCATGTTGGCCGGACACAGTCCATCTCTATTCACTATAGACAGTATCCTGGCACCACGGCCCCAGCTTCCCTACCAGAGGCATAACGTCAACCCTTATCTACCTTATGCGGCTGCAGCGGCAGCGGCAGCGGCCTTTCCTCATTCGCCATCAGATTTCTTAGGTGAGTCCAAGTAGTTTCAGAATCCGATATCTTTAGTTCCAACATAAGTACCAATAGGTGTTTTGCGCTCCTTTCGACCAGGGAGCTACTTATTTTAAGTTCCCTGTTTCGAACAGTCCAAAATAATCAAAATACGACCTTTGGTCAACGTTTCCTTGCTTTCTTCTTGGAGAAACTATATACATGTAAAGTACGCCTACAGATGCGTCAAGCTTTCAACTTCATTTCATTTAAAGTTATGTCACAACAACTTTGTATTACGTTATACAGGTATCTTTTTGTTGCTTTCAAGCTAGACACAACTTTTACGCCAATCGTCACTTTCAAACTGCATGTAGTAAGAAAACCTAGTTTTTCTGTTACCAACATCGACGTATTCATTGGTGGGACACGTTCTGCTGCTGGTAAAAACAGGAAAAGTTAACTGGTGTAATGTGAACTTCCTAGTTCACATTACACCAGTTAACTTTTCCTGTTTTTACCGTCAACACTATTACATCAGATTTCATTACCATATAGTGGTTTTTTTGCTGCTTCTGTAAACCTAGAGAGAAGTTATGTGAAATGTTGGAGGATTTTATTCCTCCATGTGAAATTAACCAGTCCTGCAATTGAGCACCATTTTTCGTTTGATACAACACTTGAAGCGCAAATGCCCAACCACTAGGGAGCTCTACCCCCTTTCACCTGCAAATATGCCATAGGTAGGCTATTCCTCACTAAGTTGCATCCCTCTTACGACCAGAAGAACAAAGAATGGATGAATTAATTTCAGATCTCTGTTATAATAGACTGATGATGATTCTGTAATGCACTGCCAGGAGTCAAAGACAGAAAAAATACTAAATTAACATTAAGTTACTGTTACGGTATGATATTTGTGTAAAGGGTAAGAATATACACAAGAAGGACTTAATTTGTATTGGTAACTAGTGAATCGATAAGGCTTTGGACCAAGTTGAAACGATAAAGAAAACGTTACATTGCTAGCTAAACTAGATTGCTCTTGATTGGAGCGGACTTGTCTTCATTTGGTCTTTGTGTAAAGAACGTCTGAACCTGTGAATTTTTACATTGTCTGTATCTTCCAAGGGAAATGAAAAAGGTACGGCGTGAAGTACTCGACATATAAATGGATCGTCAAAGACCAGGGCTGTAGCCCCGGATTCTTGTCTGGGGAGGGAACATTTGGCTCTCGGGGGAACTGTACTTTTTTCCATTCTTCGGCCAAAAATCTGCATGAAAAACACGATTTTCGGTGTAANTAAATAATAACACATATTGCTGTACAAACGTTCCCACGGTGCAATCCCAGGATAATTCATTAACTCTTATAAGATTATAATTAACAAGACTGTGAAAATATAACAAGTCCTATAGTTACATACGCCATGATTTGGGTTTTAGTCGTGAAGTACCGTTTTTTAAGTCCTCTCTTGTGTCACAGCTGCGTGTCCAAGTGTATTATACAATGTACGTTGTCAAAAGTTATACTTTCTTTACAATTAAATGTCATACAATAGGCTACTGGGCCTAATCATCTCTAGTAAAAGTTATGTTAATTGTTTTGACTTAAGAAGCAATATTGTTGCTACTTTCCTGCAAGAATAGAACCACATAGACGTTGTATGATTAAAAAAAAACAAAGAAATCTGCGGATATACGATCCCTAAATTTTCAACCGTTTTAATGCCTTCGACAGAAACCCTCTCAGCTTTGCCTTTGAAGTTTCTGCAGTGATGGACACTATGGGCACAAAATCGTTTGAAGAAACCAACATCTTCTAGCCTGATTCTTTACCTTCATTCGTATACCTGAGGAGGACCGGTAGTAGGGGCCAAAGTTGATCATGAAAAAGGTGTTTATCAAATGTCTTCTTCATATCATAGTCAGCAGTACAGGACTGGTTGTTGCCATCCATTGTCAGCAGTCCGTTTCTCTGTCATTTCCATCTTTCTAGCTAAATCGAGCATATTTTGCAAATAGGCATACAACGATGATTTTTCTTACAGTTCGGGCAACCCCGACAAAGTACAGGTTGTTGCCATCCATTGTCAGCAGTATAGCCTACGTTTGCCTTTCCATCTTTCAAGCTCTTGAGCAAACTTTGCAAATACACCTGGAACTTCCTTACGTCGTTTCAATCTTTGTGACGTCACGACCGTAAGAGCTTGTCCCAAGGGTCTTATTCTGTTATGAGCAACGAATGCAAGAAGCCATCATTCTTGATTCTATTACCTTCCATCTCAACCACCCCTGGTCATCACCCCTCCCTTTTCCTTTCATCCACCATAGCGTGCCACCGAGATCTCCAAGACCCCATACTGCGTTACACCGTAAATAATAAATTATAACTCAACTGACGGTGAACGCTCGGCCTAATAATTCCAATAATGCTTTCAAGGGAAGATTATACGTTTTATTTATAGGAAAATGACAAAAATGGTCCAGGCAATTTAAGTTCTGATGATAGCATTGTGTTGGGAAGGCTGAGACGTGACTCCGTGGCTAGCGCAGCAGGGGAACTGAAGTGGGCGTCACTTTTCTTAACGAAATTACAAACCGATATTTTCCATCAGGGAAAGCGCCTTCTTTCCTCGAATGGCTAAATGGCTGAACTCAGTGCGTCACGACAGTTACTATTAACAGGCCTAGCTATTTCATCGGCACTGCTAGACGAGATGTACGCCTATCGTGGCGGACGTCAACTGGCCTATACCATGTATTCCCCAACAACGCTGCTCTTCTTTGACTTTCTTCTCTGTTATCCGTTGTTTACTGAACGTGCTCTTCTGAAGGCCTCCTTTCGCGGCATTGACGGCACAGATTTACACCATGAGAATTAAGGTAACATGATATGATCTGTCCAATAATCACAGCAGGGATCTGGCAAGAACCATGAGAAAATTTGCGAACGAACACACTAATACATAAGCTGGTACTTTTATTGGTCGTTAGTTCCGAAGGCGAAGTCCTTTCGTCACGTCCGTCACAAAATTCTTTTCCATTGGAACTTCAAGGCCTACGTAATTGAGTATCTAAAGAGAGCAGATACGTGAACCTGTCGGCCATCTTTGTAGACAAGTGCTGCCATCTGCCAGGGTCACGTGATCACTTGGGAGGCTCTGCCACCTATCGGGCTACACCCATTTTATATACGATCAAGATACACTGGCTTCTTGGGTCCAGGTCCACAAATATCGACCGAAAGCCATACCTATCCTAATCTCTGTCTAATGTCTCATTCCATCGGATTCCTAGGCCTCGATACAAACCCTAGGCGCCGCTTGCAACAATAAAATGTTTATAATAATGGTGTGTTTAGCATACTAACACTCCATCCCTGTTAAACAGCTTAACAGATTGTGAATAGAAACGTTTAAAACACGACAATAGGAATATTGAGTCAATATTTTACTTTCGAATAAAAAGGACCCAGTCATAAGTTTTCAATGGGGTATTTGAATCTAGAAAAACGCATTCTTTCGCTTTATTCAAACTTCTATTTTGAATCACCTCCACCCGTTTCTTGACCTATAACACGATATCAAGAGATTTCTATAGTATCCATTTTCACGATTTATCGTCCTTAAGAGCGATTTCGTATTAAACTTATCACGATGGGTGTCTTTTAGGGGCATAAAAAGAAAACAAAAATGCTTATTCTCGACAAATGACTGGTCCGAATGTCGTATCATTTTTCACTGCCCTGTATAAGTTTGAGAGCATTTAAGTAAATAGGCCACAGTTTTGGTTTTTTCAGCACGTTCCAAAAAAGTGGATAAAGTTTATTAAAATGGAATTTATTTCACATTGTGAGTAGGTTTCAACGTGATAATAGTATAGGATTACAGGACGCTTTCAAGATGAGATGCTGAAGCTTTGTACCGAAGCAGCTGCAAAAAATGTACCGATGTAACCATAAATACTAAAAGGGTTAAGTGTCATTTATTTCAAACATTGCAGTTGTTTTATAAAATGTGATATTCAAATGCGTAGGCAGAAATGCAAACAAGTTGAAACTTCACTCCTCTCCATATATAGACCTCTCGCCCGGAGCACGACTGGAATGATTAACGGTTTGTTGTAATCGCAGGAACGGAACGGAACGAAGTGAAGAGTCGAAGAATGAGCCAATCAACAGGCTTTCCCATGGGCTATCCCATGACGTCATTCAGGCATGGGAAATTCCATCTCGGGGAGCATTCGTTGCTTCAAAACGAGAGAGAGCACCTATGGTGCAATTCGATGAGAATCTATTTAGAAAACCTCGTGCACTTTCAACAGGAAGAATAACCTGGCCCTGGCAGTGTTCGATACCAACATGTAGAGCAGCTGTAGAGAGAGAGAGACGCCTCTAAAATTTTGCTCTGCCATCTTCAGTGATTGGTCAGACAGAGCAAATTTGGTCAGACTTGCACTTCTTTGTCTAAGATGTAATCCTGGCGCCGAATTTCGATCAACAATTTCTTATTTAATTAATTAGGTAATAGATATAATCTTTCTTTGGGCGTCAAATAAATAGACTTATACACATAACCAACATAAAATCGTCAAATAGAGGTGGTTACCGCACAAACAAAATCATTGACATCAAATATTCTCTGCATAGAAAGTCGATTATCCTATTCGGGTTCACAAATAATGAGTGCTCCCTGCAGATTTCGTTGTATATAATTTCGTTCCGTTCCTGCAATAGTGATAAACCATAGGCCTCTAAACTGCTATAAGTGAGAGTCGGAAATTGCTTAACTGGCCAGGTATGTATGATAGTGGATTAAGGGTGTTAGAATAAAAATCGGGTTGGCCATATTTGTAGTCCACCCCGGGGGTGGTTCTCGTAGTGCTTTTAGTGTGAAAATAGCTGCATAAAGTGAGAGAAGGCTGAGATCTCTCGGTCAATATTGATTGATAGACTCGCACAGATGGTGTATTATGTTACCCTGAACAACCACCGAGGGCGGCCGGCTAATGGTAATGCAACTGAGGATTATTACTAAATTTTCTGTCTTCGGGGGAGTTTCCCGTTAAGTTGACACTCAGCGACGTGGTGTTGCTCTCAATATAGGGTGTCCCAAGAAAACTCGTTTGATCGTGGAGGCTGACTCAGCTTACCTTCTATGGATTGAGATACATGTATAACGAAATTATTTCCCCTGTACAGGGTGTGTCAAAAGTATATGTCCCGAGGGCAGCAGTAGCTATTCCTCTGAGGATAATACTTTTGGTAACACCCGTAGTAGAAGAAAAGTAGGCCTGTCTGCTCGCATCAGGAGGGGGCGTAAAGAGCCAAACTTTTTATGGGCCGAGTTGAAGAGAGTTGAAGCACGTTTTATTCCAAATACATGTAGGTATTTAATTTAAAAAAACATCAAGAATCAACACATTTTTTTTCTAAAAGGGCTTAAATCAGTATTGGCATTTTCTTGGATTAAAATTGCGTGTGATCTTTGCGTATACAAGTTTCTTGATAAAAAGGATTTTAAATCCATGAGAAAGCTTCTTCTTATTAATCCGTGGTGAGTTTACTCTGGGTTCAACTATACCAAATATTACTTAACCGACGATGCGTCCTTATGCATTAAGAATTAAAACTTTGATAATATTTGTCAGTCTGAGAGGGGTTGCGGAGAGGATGACAAAAGGGTCGAGGAATGACCAATCCGAAAAGGAGATAGGAGTCTTAATGGCTAATCGCCTAAGTAGCTTATACTAAAAGGAGTTACGGGTTGGCATGGTAAACAACTTGAAATTCTTCTTGTAAACTTTCTGTCAAGAAAGACAAATGTTTTCGCAGGAAGGCCCTAAACATGGCTAACTGTTTAAACATTTGGGGATTTGAGGTCGTTGAAAGTGGTCAGAGAATCCTCCGTGATTGCTGTCTTCTAATCCGTTTGTAATTAGAACTTTGGAAGGAATTGTGCTTGAATCCGTCGGCCCTGCGACGGATCAGGGCCTACATGTAGCTGCGACGGGGATTGGACACGAGGGAATCTTCACCAGATGAAGGGGGATTAAACAAGGGCCAATTTACAGCCACACCAACAGAATAGCTTTCCAGTGGGACGATTTCACGACGAGCGTCCTTGTGACGTCACACACTGGAAGTTCTTACGTGGCTGTTTGGTGGCACCACGTGATTGCTCCGCGAAGCCAGTCGTTTGCTGTTGTCGAGTTTTTCATATTTTGAACAAAGCTGTTAAGCTGAGAAGTGGCCTCCTATTTTAGTGATTTTATACCACTTGGCCTATTGCAGTGAGAAGTGGTGTTGGTTTTGTGAACAGTGCGTGCACTTTAGTCGGTTTCTGTTATCCAAGTCGTCCGATCAGTCTCTGGTAGAGTAATTTGTAGGTTTTGGTTTTTTGTCTCGACGTGGGAGTGGGGCCGGATACGTGATTAATTTCATCGCAATTCCATTGCAATACGTTGTAATATTTCGAATTAGGCCTCCGCAAGTAATCATATTGCGTGTTGATCAGGGTTTCTTTTTGCTCGGTTTTTCAAAGTGAGCGTCTGTAACTTCGTGTGATCTGTGGTCGCAGAACAGCACAGCGTCAACATCTGAAATACTAAGGCCTCCGCAACTTCGCCTTTGGACAACACTGGGGTACCGATTTTAACTCTTGGTAGTTCAAGATGGGTGTCACTGGAAATCAGACAGCTGCATAGTTACCTAATGCTGGATCTTGTCACAGGAACGCAGAGAGCCGCCTTTCTGGAATAGTCAATAAGAAAGACTAAAGAAATTGGGTGTGCCGTCCTTCGTTCCACCGCCATATTCATTTTAGGTACTGCAGAAGAGGCGCGGCGTCTCACACGTCTGAATTCGACATCAATAGAGACTTCAAGAGATTGTCCCACCAATGGTAATGCTATTGAAAACGTGGAAGACAATACAGCGTTAACGTTAATAGTGTTACCGTTAGCAGAAGGATCTCTTAAACAGTCTCTGATGTTTGTCACGTTACGCCGCCATTCCACCACTACACTACGTGAATGAATACATCTATCCCACTAATTTCATCATGAGATATCACTATGAATTCATCATATTCACAGTCAAGTGCCCTTTNTTCGTTCTTCCATCATTGATAAAACGAAGGTTTGGTTTCGTAATGAGTGGAAATCGTTGGGGTGTCTGATGCAGGCCTTGTTCACGGTCTTATTGTATTGGAGTCCTTTGAGGTGCATAGGAAAAGAACAGACACCTCAAATGCGTTGATGAGACTGGCAAAAATCAAAAGTTTTATTTATTTTTGAATGCTTCCTTGAATGATGTATAAATGTTCTATGGTTCATGTCTGTACATGTTGAAAAAAGAAAGTGGATTTGTAAATAGCCAGACGGATGCTGGTGATAATTTGATCAGTTACGGATGAAAAGTCTTGAATTCCTTTCCCAAAAACACGACAGCCGGGCTGCTGCCAAACAACAGTCACTCTGTAACGCGCGTAACGGAAATCAGAATGGTGATTGGCTGCTCGTGTCAGGTGATAGTTCACGCTCTGGTCACGTGATTGTAAAATGGCGACATTTGCTTTACAGAAAATAGTGTTCTTTGGAGCGAGACTTCACAGCTTTTTCAGCAAGATAGTGAATTAATTTATAAACAGACTTGTACAGAAATTATCATATTTGTCAAAACATTAACTTGTGTTTAGATCACATCATCTCAACCGTTACCATGATATCTTTAATTCACCACTTTTTTTCGGTGACATCGTGCGTTCATTGACAATCATAAGAGATACTAAAGTGTTCAACACGATATCAGCGTAACGCTGCCTAATTTCTGCTTAGAATATGCTGCCTTAAACTTCATTCACGTTTCATATCAGAGGACGTAGAAAGCGCACTTCTCGCAGTTACTGACGTACTGTCTGATTTCCAAGCTGTGACAATCAGAAACAACCCGGTTATTCTGTTGTGGAAGCGCACCGAGTATGTCTGTTCACTGATCTTCTACATGTAGAGGCCACCACACTTCCACACTAAAGTCACCAAAACAGGCTTAGCCCACCCAAACAGCATTGTTCGAGGTCGAGCAAAATCCTTTGATTACCAGACCTTAATACGTTGTCGATTTCGTATTTTGTTGTATGTTCTGTTTCATTCAATAGGTAACAGGCTGGGACTAGGCCCTTGTCAAACGTGTCATAGCAGTCAGTCTCTTTGAAACGTCATGCCAATCTGCTGGAACTAAGCCTTCCATTGTAAACCTAAATGTATATGACTGGTAACAGCAGTGGGCATTCTACGTCAACTGACCTTTGGATGTGAAAGTATGGTCTCATGCCAGATTTTCTAGATGTAGGGTACAGTTTTCCTGTGTAGAATAGTCTGTGAGAACGTCGGTTAAGGCCTTCAAGGGCCGCTACGTTATACAGGCCAAAAATTTAGTAAGCCTCGATCTGAATGGTGGCGTCTCTCTCCCTCAGTCAAATCATTTAGTCTTGCATTTTCATTCGTAACGTACGTCTGTTATCGATCTCAGCGTTTACAGATCGAAATCTGGGTAGTATGTCCAAATACAGGTGCTTATTATGACTCTTAACATCAACATGTGTAACATCCAAACGAGGATGAATTCAATGTGAAGTTGTATATTAATGTACAGTTATCTTCTTAGATCATATACAATCAATAAAATATCAAATGAATATTACAAAAGTGTGTTGAGTATTTGTTCTTCTATAGCCTTGAAATACTCACCCCCTTCATGTTTTGAGGACTTCTTCAGAATATCATTTGAAAAATGGCTCGTGTGTTCTCAAACTCATTCAAATTTGAAAACTGGTATCACTGCCAGAAAGGAGGGGTTGAGGACGTCCAACAAATACACGTACAAAGTATTGAAGGGTTGACATATTACCGAGTTTTCGCAAAGCCCCGAAACGCCAACGCGAACGTCTATCCTTTTGTTCGTCGGTGCTCTCTTCGTGGCATCGAACAGTGAGATTGACGTTCGCGATGGCGTTTCGGGGGCTTTGAGAAAACTCCTTATTATATGAATACACCTTCTCCTATTAGGCTTACAGACATCTTGGCCAAGCGGCCGCCATTTTGATCAGCCCCGTTGCCCTTCCGAGACCTCATACCTTATCCAAAAGTCTCCGGGACAGACAGCACGGCAGATCAGAACTGGTTCCCCGAGCTATCATGTTGTGTCTAAATCATTGGATGTAGGAGGAAACCAGCTGTACGAGTCGTCTAGTCTTCGGAGGGCTAGTTCCCATCGCTTTTACAGCCGACGTCGATATTGGCATTTGCAACAACAAAAACTAGCTCAGATGTGAAAAGAAATTAGGAATAGCCTCAATGAAGTGATCAAAGCAAAGTATTCAAAGCTCTGTTTTGAGGGCATCGAGGATGATGACATACCCGACTACGAGTAGGTGTACCCTGTGCATGTGGACATGCAGCAGGACGACTTTTCCCAAGAGCAACCGTTCCTGTTACACCGTTACATCTGCCAAGTGGGCAAGTGGTGAGTCTGTTTCCGACGTACAAGTGATGTTTACATTATGGTGAGTGGCTTGCTTTGTCCATGTATCGTATCACATGCCTATCACAGACATTGGTCCCATACCATGCTCTCTTCTCAAATTACATGTATTTGCCATCACTCTTATCTCGTCAACCCGCCCAGTTGAGCGCCTTTTTGGGGCATGCCCTGACAAGCGTTCCAATCACTCCTGCCCTCGCTCCAGCGTGGTGAACGCTGGCCTTCATAGGCTGTGCCAAGAAAGCCAATCTTCAAGAGGTGCTTTTCTGAAAAGTTGCGTTTTCTGACGCCCAGAGCACTAAATGATGCCAGTCTCAGCCCCAAAACGGTAAATTCAGGGGGAATCGATTCTCCCTATTAAAATGAAACATATCCGAGATTCGAACCTGTGACCTTCGGTATGAAGCGTCATATCATAGTGGAAAGGAGCCAGGTCGTCTCTCAAACTAAGTGGATGAAACTTGATTGTCAATGTTCAGACGGATTTCGGAACAGCCTATAAATCTGTCTCGACCCCTGGCAAATGCTGAT